>VXCM01003093.1:42696-56706 GCA_014773175.1 Lucifuga dentata | reverse complement strand
CTCTCTCTCTCTCTCTCTCTCTCTCTCTCTCTCTCTCTCTCTCTCTCTCTCAGGTTGGCCTAAGCTGCTCTGGTTTGTCACAGAGTCTAAGCATCTTTCAAAGCCTCCCAGAGACTGGTTTCCTCACATCAAGGACGCAAACAACGACACAGCTTACATAGAGGTGGGCTAACACACACACACACACACACACACACACACACACACACACACACACACACACGGACTAGTAGGGATAGTATGCTTTGGGAAATGATTGTCAATAATATTTATGTGTATGAAAACTGAATATACTAGGCTCAAACATGAAAAATGGACAGTATGGTCCTTTAAAAACCTCTTGTTGTTAATAAAAGTTAATAATAAACTAATAAATCATTAATAATAAAAGTTGTCTTCTGTCTCTCAGTATAAAACCTGTAAAGACGGCAGCGTTCTGGGCGTCACCGTCACCAGGATCGCTCTGCTCACACACTGCCAAGCTCTCACCCAGTCCTGCAGCTACACCGAGGGTATGCACACACACACACACACACACACACACACACTTCCCAGGTTTAACTGTTGTCTCACTTTGTCTCCAGCGGAAACCATAGTGAACGTTCTGGACTTTAAGAAGGACGTGGGCCTGTGGCACGGCATCCTCACGGTAAGACACGCCCACTACAGGTCAGAGTTCATGACCTCCAGCTACTGTTCACTCAGGTGGAGGATGAACGGTAAAAGAGCAGTTTGATGATGTTTTTGATGCTTAAAAATAAATCAGTGAGAACAGCGAGTATTTCTTTTATCCACCAATTTAATCTCTGTTACAACATTATATATGAATTAAAAACTGTATTTGATATTTTAACTGCAAAATCCAGGTTTTCCACTGTTTTCTAAAAACTTCAGTAAAAACACGGTGGAACATCAGTCATTGCATCATGACTCAAGTTAAAAATATAACTTAATTCTTTGATATGAGTCAGTTAAATAATTATAAATCAGCTGAAATAAAATCGATGATATTTGTTGCTTCTCAGATGTGAAGATTTGCTGCTTTTCTCTGTTTTGCTGTGAACTGAATATAGCTGGAACTTTTTTTTAAAAAAACATTTATTTAACCAGGAGAACCTCATTAAGATTAAAAATCTCTTTTTTCAAGATATGAAGACATTTTATCACTATTATTTTATTTTATCTACATTTTTAGACTGAGAAATAAATCAGTTTACCTGAAAATAATCAGTAGCTTAAAGATGAAATGAGTCTTGTGTTGTCTCACCGTGTTTGTGTGTGTGTGTGTGTGTGTGTGTGCAGAGCGTGATGANATGAAATGAGTCTTGTGTTGTCTCACCGTGTTTGTGTGTGTGTGTGTGTGTGTGTGCAGAGCGTGATGAACATGATGCACGTGATCAGCGTGCCCTACTCGCTGATGAAGGTGAATCCTCTGTCGTGGATCCAGAAAGTCTGTCAGTACAAAGGTCAGACACACTCGCCGCCAGCCGTCTGACCCATTCACCCACCTGTCTAACACGTTACATGCTAATGTGTGTGTGTGTGTGTGTGTGTGTGTCCTGCTGCAGCTAAGGTAGCGTGTGTGAAGTCCAGAGACATGCACTGGGCTCTGGTGGCCCACAAAGACCAAAAGGACATCAACCTGAGCTCCCTGCGGATGCTGCTGGTGGCTGACGGTTCAAATCCCTGTAAGATGTGTTCAGGTTCCTCTTTAACGTTTAATGTTTTAATTTCAATCAGTTAAATTGGACTTCCATTTTTTTAATCTGTTTTATTTCGTCTTTTTTTTCTATAAGTGTAAATATAATGGAGGTAATTCATAAAACATGGTGCCAGATTTAAAGGACCATACCGTCCATTTTGACTGTTTGAGCCTAATATATTCAGTTTTCATACATGTTATGTTACTGACAATCATTTCCCAAAGGATAAAACCGTATTTCAGCTTTCCTGATATTTTGCTAAATCTCTTAATCTTTCAAAATCAAATATTCAAGTGATACACCCACCTTAAAAATCCATGTTTCTCCTGCTAATAGTTACACAGCCTTATGAAGTCACGGTCCTTTAAATTTTTCCATAAACGCAGGTCTTCTTTTGGGACTATATTCCCCGGTGGAGGCATACATTCACTCCACGCTTTTTATTGAGCTTAAACACTAAAATTACATAACTTCTAAAAAAACCTGAATACACGTCTTGTTGGTGATGATGGATTACCTATCCCAAGAACGTTTACAGTATCAACAAGTTGATTTTAATAGCAGAATGAACTGAAACCAATGGAGGTCTGGAAGGTAGGAAAAACATTTTTAATTCACTGTTCCAGTAGTATGCTTGGAAATGATTGTCAGTAACGTTACATGTATGAAAACTGAATATATTAGGCTCAAATATGCAAAATGGATGGTATGGTCCTTTAAATGTAAATGTACGGGAAATGGGAAAATATTGTCTCGCAACAACATTCATGAACGTCTGTTAGCGTCATCTTTTAGCGTTTTCCTTTAAAGAGGCGTTGCTACAATATTTCCTTATTTACACAGTGGGGAAAACAAAAAATCATAAAACACGCCATCACACAAAAACTAAGCCGTGTTTCACTCTGTGGTAAATTTCAGGAAATTTGAGTGACGTTTAAAACTGTATTTGTGTCACACGTGTTAGCGATCAGTACATTTGATAGATAAAAACACTCAGATGATCAGAAAGTTTATTTAAATGGCGAGTTTTGATTTGATCTCATACACATTCTGGTGGCACTGAGCCTCTTCTGCTGCGCTGTTTCTCTCTGACACACAGGCCACACCCCCTCCCCATGCACCAGGACTCCTGGTAGTGTGTGGATGTTGCTGAACATTCCGTGCTTCTCTCTTAATTCAGAGCATTTAGACTTTTACTAGTTTGCTTTTACAGAAGTGTAAAAAGTGTAAGACGTGGTGATTAAATTAACACACTAATCTTGTTGCTTTTTATGTGGGACACTTTTTTAGGAAAACGCGCTGCACTAATTAGCATAAGGGAATCTTTATGAATGAGCTTCAGTTATCACAGCATTTATTTAGTGTGACACCGTGTAGTAACGGTGATTTTTTTTTTTTTTTTTTTTTTATGAATTACCCCAATGTGTCTCATTATTATAGAGTGTTCGTTTTTGCACACGGGACTGTTTTAATGTTCTGGCAAGAGCCTTTGGAGATAATTAGTCAAGCTTGATGAGCACATTTATATTTTAATGCTGATTAATTAGCATCAGACCTGATAGATAAAATAACTGTAAATACGAACGCGTTTGTCACATTAAAATGATTTTCAGCCCAAATGAAACTCAAAAAAGACTCAAGCAGCAGCAATAAAGCAAGAAGAGATAACAGTTTATCTTTTTAAAGGACCAGCTTTTTTTTTTTTTTTTTTAATGTTTTAATCCATTAAGTTCTGCAAATGGTTTAAATTGCTGTTTTCTCATTTTCCCTGAACGCACCACGGCTGACTCCTTTTGGTTTCGGTTCATTTCAGTCAAATCAGCTCAAATCCTTCAGAGCGAAAAGTCACTTTATCTGAGAGATATCTGATGTTTTTATGCTTTTTACAGCAAAGATTTAAATGCAGACGTGTGGAAACTTATGTTTGATTTCCTGTGTGTGTGTTTGTGTGTGTGTCGTCAGGGTCCATCTCTTCCTGCGACGCCTTCCTCAACGTTTTTCAGACTAAAGGACTGAGAGCCAAGGTCATCTGTCCCTGTGCCAGCTCCCCCGAGGCGCTAACCGTGGCTATCAGGAGGTACACACACACACACACACACACACACACACACACGCAAACCCACAAGCACACTCTCTTTGAACTAATTTTTCATACATTAAAACACATAAAGCATGTGGGTAAACAGACATCAATATATACACACACACACAGATAGACACATAGACATACATAATATACACACACACAGATAGACACAAATACACACACAGACACACAGATGGATATACAAAAACACACACTTTATATCATATTAGACACAAAGAAGTGCAGCAACATCTGAAGAATTAAAAGAATGAAGAATTAGAAAGAATTAACAGAAAATGGACCTGTTTGCTCCAATTAGCAATCAACAGTCAATCACAGATCCCAATAAATAATCAATCACAAACCACAGATCAATGTGATGACAGACAAAATGTGATACTATGACAACAATAAAACAGAGAAAAAAGAAATAAATCAAAGTATAAGATCAACAGGATAGGTTAGTACAGCGTAGTTCACTAGTGTGTGTGTGTGTGTGTGTGTTTTCAGGCCGGTGGAGGACAGCAGCCAGCCTCCAGGCCGAGGCGTTCTGTCCATGCAGGGTCTGAGTTACGGCGTGGTGCGTGTCGACACGGAGGAACGCCTCTCCGTGCTCACCGTGCAGGACGTGGGAACCGTCACGCCTGGAGGTACACACACATGTGTATGTGTGTGTGCATGTTAAATATTAAAGGACCATACACCCATTTTACATATTTGAGCCTAATATATTCAATTTTCATACATGTAACGTTACTGACAATCACTTCCCAAAGCATACTACTGGAACGGTGAATTAAAAATGTTTTTCCTACCTTCCAGACCTCCATTGGTTTCAGTTCATTCTGCTATTAAAATCAACTTGTTGATACTGTAAACGTTCTTGGGATAGGTAATCCATCATCACCAACAAGACGTGTATTCAGGTTTTTTTTAAAGTTATGTAATTTTAGTGTTTAAGCTCAATAAAAAGCGTGGAGTGAATGTATGCCTCCACCGGGGAATATAGTCCCAAAAGAAGACCTGCGTTTATGGAAAAATTTAAAGGACCGTGACTTCATAAGGCTGTGTAACTATTAGCAGGAGAAACATGGATTTTTAAGGTGGGTGTATCACTTGAATATTTGATTTTGAAAGATTAAGAGATTTAGCAAAATATCAGGAAAGCTGAAATACAGTTTTATCCTTTGGGAAATGATTGTCAGTAACGTAACATGTATGAAAACTGAATATATTAGGCTCAAACATGCAAAATGGACAGTATGGTCCTTTAATAGTTATCTATCAGCCTTCATTGGTGTCATGCGCGTAATAGCAAAATAATCCATAAAGCTCATTAATGTGAAAGTGATAATAAGTGTGTGTGTGAATATGATTTGGGAGTTAAGTGGTTCTGCTTCACATTTCAAGCGCTTCAAATGACTGAATAAAAAAAATAAGACGAGAGTTTCTAAAATAAAGTCATCTAACTACAAATCCAGAAATCTCTGTCTGTGGCACCAACATCTCTAGAACCCGACATGTATGAAGATGAAATTCAGCAGATTTATTGGACGTGCAGTGTCACGTGGATGAGCGGTTCTCAAATTGAGCTGTGCTGGTAAAAAGTAGTCCGTGTGGCAGGATATGCTCCGNTGGATGAGCGGTTCTCAAATTGAGCTGTGCTGGTAAAAAGTAGTCCGTGTGGCAGGATATGCTCCGGCTGCGGCACCATATGCTCCGCCGCACGGCCACTTATGGCAGGCTGTGGCGCGCACCATCAAGTCCAGCCTGGTCCGAACAGATGTGGTTTCAACGGGCACTGCACTAGTTTATTGTAACGCTGCGTTTGTTGTGAACTCGGAATTTCCGACTCAGAAAGTTGGACGAGCTTTATCAACCCCGAGTTCATTATTGACAACATTTCAACATGGCTGCTCGCACCGTCAACAGTAATTTCTGTATTTATAAATGAACATTTCGAAGCATTTTCTTTAAATCAGTCAGTAACTGCTTAAAAATATAACTTGAAATTGTATCTTTAACTTTAAAATGCTTTAACTTTAGCTTTAAAATGTAACTTCAAGCTTTAAAATGAGCTTTAGAATGTAGCTTCAAGCTTTAAAATGTAGCTAAAATGTAGCTTCAAGCTTTAAAATGTAGCTGAAATGTAGCTTCAAGCTTTAAAATGTAGCTAAACATAGCTTCATTAGGACAGAGTTTTCATGTTTTCTCCCACTTTGCTTCGCTCGAACGCACCGTGGTCCGAGTTCTGACTTCCCTGTTCTGAGGTCCAGCGAACGCAGCATAACACAGACTGTTTCTCCCACAGACGTTTAACAAGCAAATGTGGAGCATAAAAAAATATTATTAACCTGTTCATGAATCTTCTGGCTGACATCTTTATTCAACTTGATGAGTAATATCAGCATAAAAATACATTTTTTTATGTCCTCTATTATTACAGTTTCTTTGGATATTCTAACCCAGTTCTAAAGTAACCTGGTTTTAGCTTGACACAGTTAGAAATCATAACTGGGTTAGAACAGCCTGGTTAAACTCTGGTTAGGAGAAGTAAGATTAAAGGACCATACTGGTGGTTTTGTATGTTTGTGTCCATTAGAAATAACCTGCATAGGTGTTATGTTACTGACAAACATATTACAGGAGAGGTAAATATTAGAATTGTTTTTACCGAGAAATTAAAACAACTGTGTCTTCTCCATTCATGTGTGTGTGTGTGTGTGTGTGTGTGTGTGTGTGTTAGCAGGTGAAACATTAAATTTTAAGGTGTGTATCACCTGAACATTTGAGTTGAAAGATTAGGAGATCTGGCAAGATAAGGAGAAAACTAAAATATGGTTTTATATTTTTGAATGTCAATATGCGGGTTGTATTTATTGAGCTTATACATGTAAAATCACCGGTATGGTCCTTTAAGGAATGAATTAAATTTCTGTTACCTTCAAAAAAGCATCGCTCGACTTTTCATTAAATTTCACCTCTGTCAGTGTAATCTGGTCAGGATGATAAATGGATCTCTCTCTCTCTCCTCTCTCTNTCCCTCCCTCTCTCTCTCTCAGGCCTGGTGTGTGTGGTGAAGCCTGAAGGCGTTCCTCAGCTCTGTCAGACAGATGAGATCGGCGAGCTCTGCGTTTGTTCCATCGCTACCGGAACCTCCTACTACGGCCTCACCGGAATGACCAAGAACACCTTTGAGGTGTGTGTATGTGTGTCTGTGTGTTTGTGTGTGTGTGTGTGTATGTGTGTGTGTCTTTCAATAGATTGCACAGTGGAAAGCTCTTAATGTGACGTAGCAGGAAATTTGTATGTTAGCTCAACACAGTTTGATGATGATTTGATGTGTGATTCTGCCCTCTGGTGGCAGAAAAGTAAACTGCGCTATTTGACCCAATTTACAAGTCCTGCATTTTTTTTTTGGTTTTTGAGATCTTCTTCTTTACTAATTATTTAAACTTTACCAACTTATATTTAATTTATCATGAAAGCACCAACCGTCATCACATCCAAACTAGCCAAACTGATTGGTTGCTATGGATACGGTTGAAAATGTGTCCTTGTGATTGCAGGTTTACCCGGTGAGCTCCAGCGGCGGGCTGGTCAGCGACTACGCGTTCGTGCGGACTGGCTTGCTGAGCTTCATCGGCCCCGGCGGCCTCATCTTCATCACGGGAAAGATGGACGGACTCATCATGGTGAGCGGGCGAAGACACAACGCCGATGACATCGTTGCCACGGCGCTGGCGGTGGAGCCAATGAAGTTCGTCTACAGGGGAAGGTGAGTGTGTGGAGGNCCACGGCGCTGGCGGTGGAGCCAATGAAGTTCGTCTACAGGGGAAGGTGAGTGTGTGGAGGGAGGGATTAGAGGTCACATGCACTTCTTGTTTATGTTTTTGGCATGTTTGTTTTTTTTTGTTACATGTTACATTTTCAAACACACAAAAAACATATTTTAATTTTTGTTATTTTGTTATTTAATCTTCAGAATCAAAAGTTCAGGTGATACACACCTGAATATTCAGTGTTTCGCCTGATAACATGTTTTAAACATGTTTTAATTTTTTATCCTGGGACTGTGTTTCCTGGAGACACGCATGTTGGATCCGTTAAATTCATAGTAACTTTGACAAAAAAACGTCATAGATGTTTTGTTCTCTGTGATGGATTATTTATCTCAGCAGGTTTCAAGTCTCTAAAGTTGATTTTAATAGCGTACTGGAATAAACTGACACCAACGTGCTGTCTGGAAGGTAGGAAAAACAACGCTAAAATGTACTGCTCCAGTAGCATGTTTTAAAAATGGTTGGCAGTAACTTACCACGTATGCAGGTTGTATTTATCAGACTCAAACATGCAAAATCACTGATATGGTCCTTTAAAAGTACAGAACTGTATTGGTGGAGGATTAACAATCAGTAATGGATATTGAACAGTATTCCAACTCGTTAACGTCGTGGCGGTCTAACAGTCGCGGTTTGTCTCCGCCCCTCCAGGATAGCGGTTTTCTCCGTGACGGTCCTGAGGGACGAGAGGATCGTGGTCGTCGCCGAGCAGAGACCCGATTCCACGGAGGAGGACAGCTTCCAGTGGATGAGCCGTGTGCTGCAGGNCCGAGCAGAGACCCGATTCCACGGAGGAGGACAGCTTCCAGTGGATGAGCCGTGTGCTGCAGGTCCGGTACCGCCATGAGGAAGATGATGATGATGATAGTGATGATGATGGTGATGATGATGATGATGGTGATGAAGATGAAGATGATGGTGACGATAATGATGGTGGTGATGATGATGGTGATGACGATGGTGACGATGATGATGGTGATTGATGGTGATGATGGTGGTGGTGGTGAAGTGATGATGATGATGGTAATGATGATGACGTCGATNCCCCCAGGCCATAGACAGCATCCATGGCGTTGGCGTGTTCTGCCTGGCCCTGGTTCCCGCTAACACGCTTCCTAAGACTCCTCTGGGCGGCATCCACCTGTCAGAGATCAAGCAGCTTTACCTGGAGGGCGGGCTCCACCCCTGCAACGTCCTCATGTGCCCCCACACCTGTGTCACCAACCTGCCCAAACCCCGCCAGAAACAGCCAGGTGAGCTCCACGCCACCAGACGCAGCACGCCGTGTGTGTTCTTTATGTACTTAGTGTGTGTGTGTGTGTGTGTGTGTGTGTGTGTGTGTGCTGCAGAGATCGGGCCTGCCTCCGTGATGGTGGGGAATTTGGTGTCGGGGAAGAGAATCGCTCAGGCCAGCGGCAGAGATTTAGGCCAGACTGACGACAACGACCAGGTGACACACACACACACACACACACACACACACACACACACACACAGATTGCACAGTCTGGATTTGTGGTGAAGCAGACGTCAGGCTGATGAAATCCGCCTCGTTCTGATGATGGCGTGATGTTTTTTAGTTCCTGTTCCTGTCGGAGGTTTTGCAGTGGCGAGCTNCGTTCTGATGATGGCGTGATGTTTTTTAGTTCCTGTTCCTGTCGGAGGTTTTGCAGTGGCGAGCTCAGACCACGCCGGACCACGTCCTCTACACGCTGCTCAGCTCACGGGTAAACACACAAAACACACAACTATGACACAACACGCACAACTGTGACACACAACGCACAACTATGACAGAAAACGCACAAACAAAAAACACACAACTACTGTACATCACAAAACACACAACTACGACACAAAACGCACAACTACAGTACGACACAAAACATACAACTACGCCACAAACACACATTCTGACCCAGCTGCACGTCACATCAAAGACGTTCAGCTTTGTTTATTGTTTCTTTTTGTTTATTGTTAGTTTGTTGCTCGTTGTCTGGCGGTAAAGATGTCCGCCTCGCTCTTTGTCCCTCCTTTCTGCAGGGGGCGGTGTCGAGCTCGCTGACGTGTCTGCAGCTGCATAAGCGGGCGGAGCGCGTGGCGGCGCTGCTGCTGGAGCGAGCCGGCCTGCAGGAAGGAGATCACGTGGCGCTGGTTTACCCGCCAGGTACACGCCACTTCCTGCACGAACAGTCAGAGCCGTCACACCGATGCTCACATGCTGCCTCTGTGTGTGTGTGTGTGTGTTCCAGGTATCGACCTGATCGCAGCGTTCTACGGCAGCCTGTACGCCGGCTGCGTTCCGATCACGGTGCGGCCTCCTCACCCTCAGAACATCTCCACCACGCTGNAAAAAAAAAAAAAGATTTGGTGCATGTTCTGTTCTTCTTTTTATCTCTTTAGCATCTCTCTCTCTCTCTGCCTCTCGCTCTCTCTCTCTCAGGTCAGTCACTCGGCCTGCGTCATGACGACGGCGGTCATCTGTAAGTTGTTGCGCTCAAAGGAGGCCGTCGCTACAGTGGATATCAGGAACTGGCCTCCTGTGCTAGACACTGGTACACACACACACACACAACCATCATGTGTACACGGATGTGTAGTTAATGTCATGTATACCGTAAATTCTCTATTAAAGCCGGTATTCAAATTATAGCTGGTATCAAATAAAATCTGGGGGGCGGAGCCAGTGGTCTCATGTAAAGGCAGTTTGGTGTAATCTGCTGCTGCCGCCAGATGACAGCAGCCATGTTTGATACCAACCGCTTAAAAACCTCTGCAGCCAGAAGGCACGGCCGGCTCAACGTGAAACAAAGCGTCGCGGTGACAGCGTTACCACGTTAGCGGAGCGTCACGTGCTCCGTCCCCGGTGAGGAGCGAGTGATGCTCCGCTGTCACCGCCAACCGGGAAAAACGAAGCTTTCTAAAAGCTGCCTGGAGGCGTGTTCACACTGTGGCGATGTGTTTGTATGGGTCCGTCAGCGAAATCAGAAATAAAGGCGTGTCTCTAAGAACAGCCTGTCTCCTTATTGGCTGGGTTCTCTCTCTCTCTCTCCGGTAAATAAAGGCTCCGCCCACTAATACAGCATTTATGATAATTCTGTGGTTAGGATCAATGCTTCTGAAATTGATGTAACTCAACTGGCTGTTCTGTGTGTGTGTGTGTGTGTGTGTGTGTGTGTGTGTGTGTGTGTGTGNGTGTGTGTGTGCGTGCTGCAGATGACCTGCCTAAGAAGAAGCCTCCGGCTCTGTACAAACCCACCAATCCTGACAGTTTGGCTTACCTGGACTTTAGCGTGTCGACAACCGGCATGCTGGCTGGAGTTCAGGTCAGCACACACACACACTACACACACACACACACACTCACACACTCATGCACACTGCACACATGCATACAGACTCACACATGCAGATATACACACCCACATGCTTGAACACACTCTACACATACATGCACATACACACAACACACACACGACTCCAAGACTGACTGTAATTATAAACTGTTTTTTTTTCTGTGTGTGTGTGTGTGTGTGTGTGTGTGTGTGNCCCCCCCCCAGATGTCCCATAATGCCGTGGGGGCGTTCTGCCGCTCGGTGAAGCTGCAGTGTGAGCTCTACCCGTCCAGAGAGGTGGCGATCTGTCTGGACCCGTACTGCGGCCTGGGCTTCGTGCTGTGGTGCCTCTGCAGGTCGCTGTCAGCTTTGACCTTTGACCTCTGCTGAACTTTAGAAAGAATCTGTCAGTGGACAGGAAGATGAAAATCTTCACATTTCTACCAAATCTGATGATTTTCTACATTTGCAAAAAAAAAAATTTCTAGAAAAATAATTCTAAAACATTTATGAGGTGAAACTTCAGACATTTTTCTTATTGATTATGATTATGATTATGAATGGGTATTAATAGTTTTGGTAATGAAGGTATTGATTATTAATGTTATTAATAGTTTTGGTAATGAAGGTATTGATTACTAATGTTATTAATAGTTTTGGTAATGAAGGTATTGATTACTAATAGTTTTGGTAATGAAGGTATTGATTATTAATGGTTATTAATAGTTTTGGTAATGAAGGTATTGATTATGAATGGGTATTAATAGTTTTGGTAATGAAGGCATTGATCTGACTGGTTATTAATACCATAGTAATGAACTGATTATTGATTATTGGCAGCGTGTACTCGGGCCATCAGTCCATCCTCATCCCTCCGGTGGAGCTGGAGTCAAACCCGGCTCTCTGGCTGCTGGCCGTCAGCCAGCTGAGGGTCCGAGACACCTTCTGCTCCTACAGCGTCATGGAGCTCTGCACCAAAGGCCTCGGCCTGCAGACCGAGGCCCTCAAGGTGAGCTTAAAGGACCATACCGGTGATTTTGCACAACAAAATACCTGCATACATGACTCTAAACAAAGTTTGATGATTAAAATCTCAACAACAAGTTCATCTAAGACAGACTGAAGCATCTGTCTGCTCTGTGTGTGTGTGTGTGTGTGTGTGTGTGTGTGTGTGTGTGTGTGAGAAGCCTGAAGCCACGTTTTATTGGTGGAGTTACACACACGCGTGGCTCTGATTGGTCGCTGATGGCAACTGTGGAGTTAATTTTAGTGATTAGCTTTCAGAACGTCTCCATGGAGACTGAAATACCAACACACACACACACACACACACACACACACACACACACACACACTGGACAGCAGTGCTGCCTGATGCTACTAAGCAGCAGTTTCAGACTTTTTTAGGAATAAAAATAAATGCTATTTTAACAAGTGTTGAGCCGTGAATGAAAGCATGAGCTGTTTTTTTCTTTCTTTCTTTCTTTTTGTCTCTTTGGCATCCCTCTCTCTCTCTCTCTCTCTCTCTCTCTCTCTCTCTCTCTCTCTCTCTCTCTCTCTTTCTCTTTCCTCCCTCAGTTTTTGTTGCAACGTGGTATAAAATGCAAACGCCCTAAACAGTTTAATATTTAGATTTTTCTCTTTCAGACCTTCATTTGATAAGATTCTCTCTCTCTCTCTCTCTTTCTCTCTCTTTCTCCCCCTCCCCCCNTCCCCCCGGTCCAGGCCCGGGGTCTGGACCTGTCCCGGGTTCGGGCCTGCGTGGTGGTGGCGGAGGAGCGGCCCAGGATGTCGCTGACGTATTCCTTCTCTAAGCTCTTTAAAGACCTCGGCCTGCACCCACGCTCTGTCAGCACGGCCTTCGGCTGCAGAGTCAACCTCGCCATCTGCCTGCAGGTAACACGGCGCCGCCTGCTGGTCAGACGTGATGCTGCAGCAACAAGCACATCTCACATCATTACTCACGTGTCACATAAACGTGTTACTTCGTTTATGAGAACTCCGTTTACCTGACCTGGGTTATGCGATTACAAAGCGATTATGAATTACCATGTAAATGTTTGACCGGTTTATGATTGGTGTGTTGATGCTGCACACGCCTTGCTGACCTCGCCGGTTTCTGTGGAGCAACATGCATATCAGCCGTGATAAATTCTGTGTATGAATTAAGTGATAAAAGATGATAAAAATAAAAAGACGCAGCCACATCCATGGCTAACAGCAGCTAGCTACACGCAGCTACGGTTTTGTTTACTTGTGATGTAGGGTCAAAGGTCAGATTGATGTCACTTCCTGACTTTGTGCGTCCTGTGATGACTTCCTTTAATAAACCGATAGTTTACCAGATTATCTGAACCCACCGTACACCGTTATTACAGGAATCATTTATCTCAATAAACAGATTTCTCTGTGCATGTAAACGCTCTGATCATGTCTGTGATGTGATTGGTTGGTTGTGTCTGTGTTGTGATTGGTTGGTTGTGTCTGCGCTGTGATTGGTTGATCGTGTCTGCGTTGTGATTGGTTGATCGTGTCTGTGTTGTGATTGGCTGCAGGGAACGTCAGGACCGGATCCCACAACTGTGTATGTGGACATGAGGGCGTTACGCCACGACAGGTAGGAGCTCCGTCAGCGTTTCACCTTTTTAACCTCGATTTACCTTCAGCATGGAGACAGTTTACATGTTTAATGTGTGTGTGTGTGTGTGTCAGGGTGCGGTTGNTACCTTCAGCATGGAGACAGTTTACATGTTTAATGTGTGTGTGTGTGTGTGTCAGGGTGCGGTTGGTGGAGAGGGGATCTCCTCACAGTCTGCCCCTCATGGAGTCTGGCAAAGTGAGTTTTTCATATTTTATATTTATTTTACATTCAGACAAACATTTAGATGTTGATGAAACTTTAAACTTAAAACGTCTAAATGTTTTATTAAAATGAGTAAAAAGAATAAAAAGCCGAATATTTCCCCTGATGATCTCTGATATGTGAGTTTGTGTTTTTGCAGCGTGAATCTGACAGATCTGAGAGTTTTGGCTTTTTTTTTTTT
>VXCM01003093.1:13935-36115 GCA_014773175.1 Lucifuga dentata | reverse complement strand
AAAAAAAAAAAAAAAAAACGTAACTAATAAAGATAGAAGTGGTAAATCTGAGGAGCAGATGTTTGGGGGGTCAGCGGGGCACCTGACCCCTCCTAATCTGGGCCTTGACCCTCCCCGATCCCCAGGTTCTAAAATTATATCTGTGTCGTCCAAAGCTCTGAAAAGTCAAGAAAACAGGAGGAAATTCAAAATCCATACAACCCCCCTAACCTAACCCACCCGAACCCCCAACAACATCCACCACCGAGACCCAGGCCCTGAAAAGTCTAGATACGGCACTGAGCCAAATAACTTCAACACATCAAGGTATCATGCTAATCTGGCTAAATATGCTAATTTACTGTGGGTTGTGTGTGGGTAAAATTGAGGTTTTTTTTACTCTCTCTCTCTCTCTCTCTCTCTCTCTCTCTCTCGCTCTCTGACATTAATAACTAAACAGAAAATGTACAGAGTCAAAGTAAAGTTTATTCGTGTTTACAGCAGAAATGCAGCCGCTGCTCATAAACCAGAACAAATGGATAAACACACACACACACACACACACACACACACACACACACACACACAATAAAGATGATTTATTGCAAACAAACTCTGATCCAAAGCTGGAAAGTAACTCATTTACACAAGTACTGGGCATTGAGTACAAATTTGAGGTACTGATACTTTATGTGAGTATTTGCACGTGCTTTCCTTTAATTCTTCCTTCATTATATTTATTTTTCCTCAGTTTTCTTATTTTTTTCTTCTGTTTCTTTTGTTTTTCTTAGTATTTTTTGTATTTTTCTTATTTTTTAAATTTCTACAACACAAAAATGCCAAAAGCTGCAGTCAGACATTAAAACTGCTGTTAAGTATGATTTTTACTTTGTAATTTTAGTACATTTTACTCTTAAAGGACCATACCAGTGATTTTGCAAGTCTCTTGCATGTTTGTGCCCATTAAATACGTTAAGTTACTGTCAACCATTTTTCATAATATAAAAACTAATTTTAGTTTCCATTTTATTTTTCCAAATCCCCTAATCTTTCAAAATCAAATAATCAGGTAATGCAAACATCTTAAAATTCAGTGTTTTGCCTGATAACACGTATGTTCAAATGTAGAAGGCACAGTCTTAATTTTGCGGTAAAATCCGTCTTCTCCTGGGACTATATTTTCTGGCGGAGACATACGTGTTCTTTCGTGCAGCTCCATGTTGTATTGGTTAAAGTAATTTTGACAAAACGTAAGAAAAATGTTGAGTGATGGATTACTTATTTCAGCTGCTTTTCATCTACATGATTTGATTTTTAAAGCATACTGGAATAAACAGAAATTGAAGTCTGGAAGGTAGGAAAAACAATTCTAAAATGTACCGCTCCAGTAATGTGTTTTAGGAGATAGCTATCAGTAAATTAACATGTATGTGGATTTTGTTTATTAGGTTCAAACATCCAAAATCACCGGTATGCTCTTTTAATACTTGTTATATGTAAAGATAAATAAATTTGTATTTGTGATATATGGTATAGTTTATTTTTGTCAGATGTAATAATATTCCACAGGAGGGCGCTGTTGATGTTTTGGACTCACGTGTACACACAGGTGGGAGAGGGGTGTCCTCGAGACTTCAACACGGGAGCGCGCATCAGTCTAGAGTGTCCTGTCGGAGACGCGCTTCATGTTGAAGTGAACGGGCGATGGAAAGGACCACCACACACACACACACACACACACACACTGCTCTCTGGACTGTTTGGCTCTGAGATTCTACAGTTTGGGATTTTTTAATGTTTTTTTGTTACTTTTTTTGTGTGTGTGTTTAGGTCGCCATGACGTCTCTGATTGGTAACTGAAATTGTGCGTAAAGCTGCAAACTTTTCACTTTTACGCGTCAGAATTTCCTGAAAACAAAACTTCCAGAGCTGAAAGCCGCAGCGGATCTGCAGTCTGGATGGATTTACACACTTGAGGTGGATTTTAGACGCCCGAGGATCTGATCACCCTCCTCATCCTCCTCTTCATCCTGGTCCGGATGAGATGACCATGTCCGTGACGCGCCGGCTCGCTGCGCTGCTGCTCCTCTTCTTCTGCCTCCAAACGGTCAGATTTCACCTTTTACCTCCATTAAAGCCTTTATTTCAGAAAAACTCATCAGCTCACTAAGCTTCTGACAACTTAAAGGAGCAGTCCGTGATTTTGGAGTGACTTCATGGTACGTTAAAGGACCAGACCGGTGGTTTTGCTTGATTGAGACCAATAAATTCTACCCAGAGTATTTAAATATTACTGACAAATTTTCAAAACATAAAAGCATATTTAATTTTCCTGTTATTTTTCCAAATCTCCTAATCTTTCAAAATGAAATGTTCAGCTGATAAACACCTAAAACTTCAGTGTTTCACCCGCTAACATGTATGATCGTCGAAGTCATGGTCATTTTTAATTTCTAGGCAAAACTGTCTTCTGCTGGAACTATATTTCCTGGCAGAGACATACATTTTCTTCCATGCAGCTTCGTGTTGGATTGGTTAATTAAAGTCACATCAACAAAAGATTTAGCAGACATTGTGTTCACTGTGATGGATTATTTAAATGAAGCTCTAAAAGCTGATGTTTTAGTGGAATGAACTGAAACTAACGGCAGCCTGGAAGGAACAGAAAACAATGTTTGGCAGCAATGTTGTATTTATTGGGCTCAAACATGCAAAATCACCAGTATGGTCTTTTAAGCAACTGCAGTGATGGAGTCTGAGGTTCTTTTTCTCCAGTTGTGATTGGCTGGGATGTGTCCTTGTTTTCCGGATGAGCGCTCCGTCTTCAGCTCTGTGTGAAAACATCAATTATAGATCTGACGCTCCATTTCTAACAGCCTGCCGCTCTCAGACTCGCTCTATATTTAGACTCCAGACCTGCTTCATTTACTAAAACACATCCTGGATTCTGCCGTACGCCAAAAACTCACGCCAAGCCACATCAGCTCCTTAACTCATCACTGTATATCAGCCCAGAAAGGTGAAAACACGTCCAGGAGGTCAGAGGTCAGATCAGCAGCTGCAGAAAATGTGAGGTCGAGAAAAAAAATAATCACTTAAGACTGTGCTGGAAAGAAAGAAAGAAAGAAAGAAAGAAAGAAAGAAAGAAAGAAAGAAAGAGGTAATTACATTTTGTTAGTGAGATAATTTGTCTTAATTATTTTATTTTAATCCAGTTTAATGGCCTCTATGTGTGTGTGTGTGTGTGTGTGTGTGAGTGAGTGTTTTAGCGGTGGATTAGATGGTTTGCCCTTTGCACTTTGCTCTTTTCTATTTATGGTTTTGTTATGAGAAGCAGAAATGGAGACTCATAAATCAGAATCAGAAGCTGCTGATTGGAGCACAGCGCCCCCATCAGGAAGCTCTGAACTCTGCATCGTCTCAACCTGGAGAATGAAAAATGTTTATAAGTGGGACTTTTTTCAGTCAAACAAAAATCAGTAAAACATTTAGAGAGAGATAGATTATTTCATGAGGTCAAAGGTCATCACTCTGGATGTTTGTGCCTATATTAGCAGGGTCACAAAGCAGTTTAGTCATTTATGTCCTTCTTTTTCCCCAAACAGCTCAAAGAAAAAATGTCTAAAATTCATAAAAGATCTTGTGCAGCAAAATTAAAATGTTTTGCAGCCAAACAGTTTCCATGTTGATCTAAAAGTCTCATATTTACTTCAGACTTTCTTCCAAAATGTGCATTTTTAGCAAAACAAAGCTTCTGTAGAGAATGAAGCAGCCAGACACACGGCATCCTTTTCCTCCATGTTTGCTTATTGTTTGAGTTTTGGTTCCATTTTTCCAACAAACAGTAAAGCTCTGCTGCTGTTTCACATTTGTCCTGATGTCAGTGAACGCACCACCAGATGTTTCCAGTTAGCATGTGAAATGCTAACATAAATCAGGCGGGATGCCACGTGATGTGTTTGCTCTCTTTGCAAATTTCAGACTTTTTCATGTTCATTTTTGTTCCAGGAAGAAAAATTATAAATTAAAGGTCAGTAAAAAAAAATGTAGACTTTTATTTTGGAGACTTTTTATATGTTTATTCTGACTGAGCTTTTTTTCTGATTTTTAGCAGAATAAAACATGCATATAAACAGCGACTGGTGTCTGCCAAGTGTGACATATCTACAGGTATGAGGGTGTCTTTTTAAAAATGTGTTCTCTCTTTTCATTGGTCAGTGAAGATACAAGTGATGTCTGATTGGATGACATGATCAGGTGACAGGCAGATCAGGTATTTGGCTACATATGGCAGCTTGATGAATGGATAAGCCCCAGAAGGAAGTAGCAAAGGCTGAGGTGTGTGTGTGTGTGTGTGTGTGTGTGTGTGAATATAAACATACTGACAGCTCTGAAACGTGGCTGAGAGAGAGGCAGTATATCTCAGGGTAAACAGACCTCCCAGCACACACACACACACACACACACACACACACACACACACACACACTCTTAATGAAATGGGTTTACACATGGAGTAATATTGTTTGAGTGTATTTCCTAATGTCAGGATTGTTCCCGCTGGCCTTTGTTAACATTCTGTGAGTGTGTGTCCTGGTGACCGCTGGCTCCTCCAGCACATGCACACACACACACACACACACATACACACACACACACACGCCTTTAGNTCCTCCAGCACATGCACACACACACACACACACACATACACACACACACACACGCCTTTAGTTCAACATTGGACGTTATCAACATTGCGAAAAGTTGATATGCAAGTTGCGTTCGCTTGAATGTGTAAAGCTGCTGTTATCAGACAAACCATGTGCGTGACGTTAGCTAAGCGTGTGTGTGTGTGTGTGTGTGTGTGTGTGTGTGTGTGAGTGAGTGAATGTTGGCTGCCATGTGTGTCCTGTGTCCATTAGAAACATCAGGTGTGCTCATTGCGGAAGAAATAAGCTGTTTGCAAGATGAAATACCTGCAAAAATGTCACCTTTTGTAAAACTACACAAAATCTAAAATTAGATTATACTTATTAAAACAAGAAATCTATTTTTTATTTCATATTTAGATTTTAAATAGTTAAGAATCAGAATAATCTTACTGTCTGAGTAAAACAAAATCCAGATTATATGATTGTAAAAGTTTATTCTGACATGTAAACGGCTTCCACAAGTCAATTTTATAACATACAGCAATGAACTGAAGCCAATGGCAGTCTGGAAGGTAGGAAAAACAATTTAAAATTACAGCTAAAGTCAATTTAGCATACATTCACCAAACCGCCATTTGTAGCCTCAATTTAGCAATTGCGTGTATTTTGAGAAATGGTTGTCAGTAGCATAACGTGTGTGTGGATGGTATATATTGGGCTGAAACATGTGGTATGGTCCTTTAAGGCGGCGGTGAGTCTTTTGGACGGCATCAGATGATGGATGTTCTGCAGAACAGCAGAACCAACGTGAACTTGAATGTGAACTTTGGTCCAGAAAGGCTGTTTATCAAACAGCAGCACACACATGACTCATAAAGTCACAGACAATATTCATCATACATGTTTTCCTCCTGCAGGTTCACGGAAAGTTTCCTATTTGCCAGTTTCAGTGGGAGCTGCAGAGATCCGAGCACGCGTGTTACACACAGCTACAGCAGCAGCCACTGTTCAACACGGGTACACACCACACACACACACACACACACACACACACACACACACACACACACACACACACACACAGCCACCACGTCCTAACCCAACCCTTAACTTTAACCTAAAACTAATCCTGACCTTTGACCCTAAAACCTAGTCTTGAACCATGAAATAAATAGTTTGATTTATGAGGAGCGGTTAAAGTCCCCACAACGTCACGGTGTCTTTTTCCCAGTCATTTTTCAACTTATACAACTCAAATACATATAAATATGAATAGTAAATAAATCAAATATATATAAATAAAATATATCCATAATAATGTTATTTAAGTCATAAATTTAAAACTAGTTCATACTGAAAGGTGATGACTGAAGCCTTATTACACCTTATTTCTCTTTTTAATCTTCACATTAACTGCTCCTCATAAATATAGCTAATTATTTCAAGGCTAAAGTTAGCATTATGCTAATAATGCTATAAAATAATAGCTAAACTTATGACTGATTGTCCCCATAATTAAAGACCACAATACGAATAATGCCTGATACACACACACACACACACACACACACACACACACACACACACTCTCTCTCTCTCTCTCTCTCGCTCCTCTGCACATATGAGGAATTTTCTGGAAAATCCTGCAGCATGATGGAGAGATTTTCACAGTAACGCTGCTGGCAGAAGCAAAACTCAAAGGAATACACAAATACATCGGGGTGTGTGTGTGTGTGTTATTTGTAAAGTAGGGTGTGTTTTCAGGCTGTATTTCAACACTTTCACTATCAATCATTTATTGACCCTGTCTGACCAAATACTCCGGCTTTAGAGCCAAGAACAGGAAATACATAATTGAGCATGCACACACACACACACACACACACACACAGAACACTGAGCTGCTTTCAAAAGGTTTTTGTTTGTACTTTCAGGTTGTGGACTGTGGTTTCTTTCCCACGCCTGCATATAGACGTGTGTAAATGTACCTGTGTGTGCGTGTGTGCGTGTGTGTGTGTGTGTGTATGTATGTGTGTGTTTGTGTGTGTGTGTGTGCGCATGTACAGGTGTCCTAGAATTGAGGAAGCATTTCTCAGAAATTGCATCTTAAAGGACAAAGAGTTAAAAGCGTTTAACTGTTTGTTACAGTTTGAATTAAGAGAAATTTAAATCTTTATATTTCCACATTTTAAAGAATTTGAGTTTAATAAAATAAATATTCTGAATCTTTTTAAGGATGTTTTGCTGCTTGCCACTTAGTGCGTAGCAAACATTTTCCTGCATAAATTGCATAAATTGTTTCATCGTTTCCGTTACAGAAATGCTGTTTTCCTGCTGAACAAATCAGAAGTTTATATTTATTTCTGCACGTTTTTGTGTCTGTTTGCAAGAATAATCAAAATATATTTTTATATACTTTTTTCTTTGACACATTGTTTTACTTCAAATGCAAAGTTTTAGCTAAGAAACTGATTCTACAGCTCTAATTCTATCACATTTATTTACAAGCTTTTAAGTGTTTTGCTAAAGTCAATATAAAATTAACTTCAGTAACAGAAAACAAAATCTGCAGCTGCAATTTTTATTTTATTTTTATGCACATAAATGAATTTTCACATTATGACATTTTGTCCAAGTTTTTAGAAGTTATAAGTTTTTAGGTGTTATAAGTTTTTAAGTGTTATAAGTTTTTAAATGTTATAAGTTTTTAGGTGTTATAAGATTTTAGGTGTTATAAGTTTTTAGGTGTTATAAGATTTTAGGTGTTATAAGTTTTTAGGTGTTATAAGTTTTTAGGTGTAATAAGTTTTTAGGTGTAATAAGGTTTTAAGTGTTATAAGTTTTTAGGTGTTATAAGATTTATGGTGTTATAAGGTTTTAGGTGTTATAAGTTTTTAGGTGTTATAAGATTTTAGGTGTTATAAGTTTTTAGGTGTTATAAGACTTTAGGTGTTATAAGTTTTTAGGTGTTATAAGATTTTAAGTGTTATAAGTTTTTAGGTGTTATAAGATTTTAGGTGTTATAAGTTTTTAGGTGTAATAAGTTTTTAGGTGTTATAAGTTTTTAGGTGTAATAAGTTTTTAGGTGTTATAAGATTTTAGGTGTTATAAGTTTTTAGGTGTTATAAGATTTTAGGTGTTATAAGATTTTAGGTGTTATAAGCAATTCATAAAATATGAGAACAAACAGATCAAAGCTTTTAAAGTGCAACTTTAAAAAGTTCTGCGTTAGAATCACTTATGACAAGTAGGTCTTTGTTGCATGATTTATACGTGTGTGTGTGTGTGTGTGTGTGTGTGTGTGTGCGCAGGATGTCGTGGGGAATGGGACAACATCTCGTGTTGGCAGAACGCAGCGATCGGCGAGGTGATGACCCTCGACTGCCCCTCCGCTCTGCAGCTTTTGTTTGGAATGAAAGGTGAGTTCACACACACGCATACACACAAACACACACACACACACACACACACATTTTCATAAACAGTCATATCTCAGAGGTGAACGAGGGAATTGTGGCATTTATCAAAAAGCTGGAACTTTATCAGCCAAATTTAATCATTATCATTGATAAAGCAGGAAGAAATGTTAAATGATAAGAAAAGTCACTGAAAGTCATTAAAAGTCATTGGAAGTCTTTGAACTGAACATCAGCATACTTTCATAACATAAGTGGAGGTTGATCAAAACCTGATTATGACTTCATAGTTGATTTGGATTAAAATTGGTGTTGGTGCTTCAGTTGGATTCACGCCGCCCATGATTACCCACAATTCCTTGCTCTGCCTCTGCGTGGATCTGATACGAGTCTGCCGAGTCATGGCGTCTTGGTCTTTATTTGACCTCAGCAGCGTTTCCTTGCAGCTGTTCTTTTCACGCTTCGTTTCACAAACTCCGCCTTTTCATTCGGCTCATTCTGCTGCATCCATCACGTCGATCGCCCGCTGCCCTCCGCCTTTGATCCTCTCCGTCCTCTCTCGCCTGGACATCAGGTCTTTCATCCCTCCATCTTTTTCCTCCTCCTTTCTCCTTCCGTTTCCCTTTCCTCTCTGCTGTCATTTACTTTCCCTCCTCTGCTCCCTCCATCATCCTTCATACTCTCTCTCTCTCTCTCTCTCTCTCTCTCTCTCTCTCTCTCTCTCTTCATGCACAGACACTACAAAGAAAAAGTGGTTAAATAATAATAAATTCTGCACCATGAAGAAGGTGCAGATAATAATAAGTCAGCTTTCTAGTTTTTGTAACCTTTAAATGTTGTTTCTGGAATTTTCCTGAGATGCTGCACTTGGATCAATAAAAACATCGCGAAAAGTTTGAAATAATCTCACTGAAATGGAAGATTTTTCATTAAAAATAAAAAAGAGAATAGGAATTTTAACACCCAATGATAGACAAAAATGACTTATTAAAATGCAGATTTTTGTGTTGTCATTGTTGCTTTGTAATTAAAGAATAGAATCCTGCTCACTCTGAAGTTTTGGCTTAATTGTAGTAAAGACAAAAAAAATTGTACTATAGTGTGTGTGTGAAAATGTACTGAGAGTTGTGCAACTTTAGCTCTGTTGTTATAATCAGGAATAAAACAGAACGTAGCTGCTGAACTGATCAGAAGAGAAATTTAAAGGACCATACTGATGATTTTGCATGTTTGAGCCTAATATATTAAATTTTCATAATATGTAACGTTACTGACAATCATTTCCCAAAGCATACTACTGGAGCGGTGAATTAAAAATGTTTTTCCTACCTTCCAGACCTCCATTGGTTTCAGTTCATTCTGCTATTAAAATCAACTTGTTGATACTGTAAACGTTCTTGGGATAGGTAATCCATCATCACCAACAAGACGTGTATTCAGGTTTTTTTAGAAGTTATGTAATTTTAGTGTTTAAGCTCAATAAAAAGCGTGGAGTGAATGTATGCCTCCACCGGGGAATATAGTCCCAAAAGAAGACCTGTGTTTATGGAAAAATTTAAAGGACTGTGACTTCATAAGGCTGCGTAACTATTAGCAGGAGAAACATGGATTTTTAAGGTGGGTGTATCACTGAATATTTGATTTTGAAAGATGAAGAGATTTTGCAAAATATCAGGAAAGCTGAAATACGGTTTTATCCTTTGGAAAATGATTGTCAGTAACATAACATGTATGAAAACTGAATATATTAGGCTCAAACATGCTAAATGGGTGGTATGGTCCTTTAAGATGCAGAATTTCTTTCTTTCTTTCAGACCAAATTAGCAGCAACCTGATTTAAAGCTCTCTGATTGTTTCATTGTTGCTGCTTTACAGTCATTGAGTCTCGTATCTTTGAACTTTTATCAAAGAAGCAGAACTTTTCAGCATCGTGTCTCATTTTCTGAGAGCTTCTGGAACCCTCGCCACCTGAAAAACCTCCTTCAGCCATGATATTTGCTGTGTATGAATTCTATGTTTCTTTCTGTCAGGTAACCTCAGCAGGAACTGCACGGAGAGCGGATGGTCAGCCGTTTATCCCGCCGTCGACATCGTCTGCTGGTCAGACAACACAGACGAACCCAGTCAGGTTAGTTCGGCATCTCTTCAAATCACTTCCTGTATCTATTAAAAAGATTACTTGAGTATTGAGTAACTTTGATCAAGCTTATCCTTTAGAATAACCAACAAGCTATAAAGTGTCGTCTGAGAAAAAAATGCTACCTAGCCACATGTAGCTTCTAATACAATCCAAATCATATCATATAAAGAAACAGTAGACAGTAATAAATCAGATATTTACCACATAACAAATCATGTCAGTTCTGGCTCCAAGACAGTTAGCTAGGTTAGCTTCATGAATTTACTCAGAATAGAACAGGAAAACTTGAGTTAGCATTAGCAGTAGCAGCTAGTTAAGACAGTTAGCTAGGTTAGCTTCATGAATTTACTCAGGAAAAAACTTGAGTTAGCATTAGCAGCAGCAGCTAGTTAAGACAGTTAGCTAGGTTAGCTCCTTGAATTTACTCAGAATAGAACAGGAAAACTTGAGTTAGCATTAGCAGTAGCAGCTAGTTAAGACAGTTAGCTAGGTTAGCTTCATGAATTTACTCAGAATAGAACAGGAAAACTTGAGTTAGCATTAGCAGCAGCAGCTAGTTAAGACAGTTAGCTAGGTTAGCTTCATGAATTTACTCAGAATAGAACAGGAAAACTTGAGTTAGCAAACGGTGAAATCAAACATAACGCAAAGAGTGAAACCAAATGTAACGCAGTAAAAGTACGTTTTTACTTCATAAATATACTCAAGTATGAGTTAAAAGTATCCTGCAATAAAACTACTCAGTAAAATACAATTTTGTGAAAAAAGTGACTTAAGTAAATGGAAGGCATTACTACACACCTCTGGTTGTAGGTTCAAATCCTGCCGCCCTCATCAGATTTAACCTTTCAGACTCATTTCTTGTCTTTTGAAGTTTAGCTGAAACGTTCGTGTCTGTTTATGATGTTTCAGCTTTTTTGAGGAGGAGCGATTACAGAAAATAAATGTCTTGGCGAGAACTTATTCAGTTACGATGGCGGTTACCTGTTTTGTTTTTTTTCCTATTTTTTCCTCGTTCATCTGACTTCTTCTGGTTGAATCTTTGACCCCCTAAATGTTGTAGGTGGTTGCAGAAAAAGGTTTTGTTGGGTTTTTCCATATGCTGCTCGTTTGTATTTCTCTCTGTAGGTTGTTTGTACGTCCGTGCTCTGCCTGCTGTCGGATAGTGTTGTGTGTGTGTGTGTGTGTGTGTGTGGACTTCCTGTAGCCCTGAGGTGACCCTTGCGATGCCACAGAGATTTTTACCTTCCACGTTATTGCTTATGGTTGCAGCTGCATTCCTTTTCGTTCCTGCTGAGCTTTAAACGAGCATCCAGCTTTAACAGAAGATCCCAACCTTATTATTTCCCAAATTTCACGTTCTTCTCTACAAGAGTCAATTGATAAGTCTTGAGTCTGACACATAAGGAAGTCAGCAAGGGCTGCAATATTATTATTATTAATATTATTATTATTATTATTATTATTATATTTGGCCCTCAGGCTTTCATCTCTGCCCAAACATGACTATGTGACCTCGCAAATGACCCTCAAATATGGCTGCCAGCGTTTTAGTCGCATTAAATCGCATTTTCCATGCATACAGTGTTGCATCCATATTTGTAACTATGAGGCTTTAAAGGACCATACCGCCCATTTTGCATGTTCGAGCCTAATATATTCAATTTTCATACATGTTTTGTTACTGACAATCATTTCCCAAAGCATGCTACTGGAACGGTGAATTAAAAATGTTTTTCCTACCTTCCAGACCTCCATTGGTTTCAGTTCATTCTGCTATTAAAATCAACTTGTTGATACTGTAAATGTTCTTGGGATAGGTAATCCATCATCACCAACAAGACGTGTATTCAGGTTTTTTTAGAAGTTATGGAATTTTAGTGTTTAAGCTCAATAAAAAGCGTGGAGTGATCTGAAAATGCTTCCTAATGGTGCATTCAAGTGCTGTAGTGAAGAACTGACAATAGGAAGTATTTTCAGATCACTCCACACTTTTTATTGAGCTTAAATGCTAAAATTACATAACTTCTAAAAAAACCTGAATACACGTCTTGTTGGCCAATGGAAGAGAGACAGACAGCAACCAAAAGATGCGACCAAAAAACACACAAATGCATGAACACACAAATATAACCAAAAATACAACCTTAGAGTCATAACAGCAGGAACGGACCGTAAAACGAAGGAATATGTTGATAAAAGTGAAGAAGAGGCAGATTGATGTAAACATGAAAAGACTTAAAGTGCTTGTAAAATGTTCTATCAGGGAGGAAAAGCATTCAGTGTGTTTGTGAGGTTTTAACGACACACACACACACACACAGATTTACAGGAAACTGTAAACTGAAAGCGTGTTTATGATGACATGCTTACAGCATCACACACAGCAGCTGCTACAGATCTGTCACGTGACACAGACACGTGACCTTTTTTTTAATCAAACATATGATCTTCAAAACAAGCTGTGGAGCTTCTGTGTTGATTGATAAGTTCTAAGCCTGACACATACAAAGAGCATTGCAGTGACATTGCTAATTTTTTTTTAATAACTATTGTTTTACCAGCACCGCTTTGATTTATCTGACTTTAATCATCAGCATATAAAATTTGATGATCTTAAATCTTTTATGTGTTCCTGTGCTGCAGAGTTTGCAGTCTTGTTGGACATAACATAGGAAATATGTGATAAAAGTGGCATTTACTTATTTAGAATTAGATTCTGCAAAACCCAGGTATATATTTTGTGCGTACTTGGCAGCGATTTAAAGCACAACAGCAAAGTAATGTAATATTGGAATAGACAAAAACACTAAGAGACACATTTTATTTATTTATATATTTATGTATATGAGACAATTAACATTAATTAACATTGCAATAAAATATTGCCAATGTAAATGTGCTGGGGTTAGCTAAACAGCTAATTTGTACCTGCAGTCCAAACATTCTCAAAAAACCTCAAAAAACTGTAATTAGAATAAAACCAGTAACAATTATATCATCAATGACAGTAATAAAAAATATATAAAAGACTAATATATTTTAGTTCATCCATGGCTACAAATTTGAGTGGATTTCAACTAAAATTTAAGCTTGATTTTAAAAATACTATACATAGAGCAGTTCCTAACTTTAACAACAACAAAAAAAAACTGAAAATATATGACACCTGAATGCAGCATGAAATCATGAAAGGCAAGAACACAATATGACGTGTCTAATTATACGGAAACAGACTGAGAGCTCCTACTGTATGATGTCACACACACACACACACACACACACACACACACGTTGTGCCGTGATCCTCTGCAGCCGTGGGATTCTTGCTCTGTGACGCTCAGGCAGCTTCCATGTGTTTCCTGTTAAAGAGGTTTTCCGTCTGGAGAATCTTTGGCCTGAGAACAGACGTCACGGCTGAGACACAACACGCAACACGCAGCAGAGATACAGCAGAGCAGTCTGAACACTCTTCATCATCATAACACTCTTCATCGTCATCTGCAGCTTTTCTTCGTTCGTTCAGCCACAGGCGACGACGTTACACGGCGGAGATGACAGGAAGTTCTGTTCTGATGTGTTGTCAGATTTCTGACACGCTTCAGAATTAGATCAGGTTTTTTTTTTTACTGTTCACATGTTCACAGCAACATGTCTGATATGTGCCACATACGAGCAAAAACATGAGCATTAGTAAACTTTAAAAAAATTAAATAAATCCTGGTTTTAATTTCAACATTCAGAGTCTGTTCTCGTCTTAGGATCAAAAAAAAAGATGTTTCTGCTGCAGCCTGAATGTCAGCGTCTCAACGTGTATGGATGTAGAAAGTGTGTGTGTGTGTGTGTGTGTGTGTCCACTTAATATCCAGATGGAGTGTCAGGCACGGAGAATGTTGTTTATAGATAATGAGAGAGAGTGATGAACGGCAGACACACACACACACACACACACACATACACAACACACACACACACATACGCTCACACACACACATNGACACACACACACACACACACACACATACACAACACACACACACACATACGCTCACACACACACATGCACACACACACTAAGCTCCAGTCCTGCTCTGTGTGTCTTGTGGAGGAGTTTGAGGAGAGTCAGGGGCGTTTTGAGACGGAGCAGATCTTCGTCCTGCACCGTCTCCTCTCTCGCCCTGTCCTGCACCGTCTCCTCTCTCACCCCGTCCTGCACCGTCTCCTCTCTCGCCCTGTCCTGCACCGTCTCCTCTCTCGCCCCGTCCTGCACTGTCTCCTCTCTCGCCCTGTCCTGCACCGTCTCCTCTCTCGCCCTGTCCTGCACCGTCTCCTCTCTCGCCCTCTGCAGCCCAAACCACCTTGTTCTCCCTAAAAAAAAAACTTAAACATCTCCTCCATGTTTGACCAGAGGGCAGATTTTCACATCTGTCATGTCAACGTGGGAATTCCAAACTGTGGTGGAAATAACAGATTCCTGAACTGTATTCGTGTGTGTGTGTGTGTGTGTGTGTGTGTGTGTGTGTGTGTGTGTGTGTGCAGCTGGTTTTCTACAGGGTGGTGAAGATACTTTACACTCTGGGTCACAGTTTGTCCCTCATCGCTCTGATCAGCAGCAGCATCATCATCTGTGTGTTCAGGTACACACACACACACACACACACACACACACACACACACAGAGCTGGGAACTGGGAGAATATTCTGGGTTTTTGTGGCATTAGAACAAATTTTGGGACATAAAAAATAAATTTGGTGTGGGAAAGTAGGATTATAACAAAATTTGGGAGAAATTTGACACAAATTTGAGATTTTCTGTCCAAACAGATGCATAAGAAATTTGCTTTGTTATATTTTACAGCCACATTCTTTTTGGTTTTTATGTAAAGGAAATAAAAACCTTGGACTTCGTGTTTTCCTGATATAATCTTGGTTTTATTGTGAAAAGCATCAAACTAAATTAAATAAAATCTGAGGATTCAGAGAACAAATTCTGGGATTATAACAAAAGCACATTTGGATTTGTGTGTATGTGGACTAACACACACAGAGTTTGTTGTGTGTGTATGTGTGAGACAGCTGGTGAATCTTGGCTCGATGCCAATTCCTCACTCAGTGAACGGCTCTGATCAGTGTGTTTAGAAACCTTGTCTTTCAGCGGGTTCACGCTGTAAACACACTCCTTAGCCTCCTTTGTGTGTGTGTGTGTGTGTGTGTGTGCGTGTGCAGGAGGCTCTACTGCATGAGGAACTACATCCATCTGAACTTGTTTGTGTCGTTCATCCTGCGGGCCGTGGCCGTGCTGACCAAAGACGCCATCCTCTTCTCCCACAGCGAGCACGCCGACTGCAGCAGCCAGCCCTCACTGGTGACCGCACACACACACACACACACACAATTACATGTATGTTAAAGTTAGATGAAGCTACAGTGATTGTTTGTTGTTTGTTGGATCCTTGTTAACTTCCATCAATACACATAAATATATCAGAAACAAACAAGTCAAACAGACGTAAAATAAATATACTAATTAAACATTACGTAACTTTTAAACCATTAAACATTTGAGTTAATATGCGTCTCGTTCAGGAATAAATACATAAAACCTCTCGATAAAACAAAAGGAGCTCAGAAGATCAGTAACTTGTGCTGATTTCCTGCAGGAACCGTTTGATGCTGACATGACTTCACACAGGAAGCAGGTTTTAATAAAAAGGCGTCCTGTCGCTCTGAGGAAGTCGTTAGCAGTTTGGTCCTTCCTGTTATCATGTTGGTGTTAATCGTTAGCATGGCGTTCTTCCTGGAGCCTCTAAAGATGGCTCATTGTTGTGTTATGATGCTGTGTGTGGTTGAAGAGTCAGCGAGACTTTTCGTCTTCAATTAGGTCCTCATTCTGTGGGTGCTAGCTAGCTAGCTGTGTAGTAGTTTTGCTTTTGAACCCTTGTTTAGGGATGGCAATTTCGACACGGAAGTTCGAATGGTTTTCAAACACGCCAACACACCCTGTTTCAATGTGTGTTCTGACAACTGTTTCAAAACTTCTCACACAGTGGACACATGACGGTTTAGGAGGCGTGGCTAAATGCTAACACACATACACACCACAATTTTCTTCAATGAATGAAGGGAAAGGATTTATTGAAAACTGGTTTAGAACAATTGGCACAAATTAAAATGCGATGATGATGAGATGATGAGATAATCATCATCTCATAAGTATAATAAACAAAAAATTGTTGTCAGTTGCCATGACGATGTGATAAGATAAATATTTATGTCATAATGTGTATAAGCACAAAGTCTGCGTCTCTTTAGTCATATATATAATACAAGGCCTCAGTTAATAATTTATGACAGACATCCTCAAAATCTGGACTTCGGTCCGATTCCGGACTGCATCACGGCTGTCTCCAGACTCTGAGCAAATTAAACTTTTCATATGTATTATTTATTTATTTATTATCTGCGGGACATCACTGTGACACAACGAGTCAGCAGAGGAAGTCAAACCGAATGTCCAACGGCTCTGCGTTGACACGGCGTTGGGCTCACTGAGCGTTGACAGCATCCCTATCTTCGTAAAAATTAGGATCCCAGTCCGACCCTGGTTTGGCTGAACTTTATAAATTGACCTTCGTCTCATTGAAAGTTTTCTTTGTGGACCTTTAAGATTCATATTTGAGAACCTGATTTATGGTTTGATTGCATCTGCACGAAAACTATTCATGTTTTGGAACAAGAGGCGTTAAACTGCTGCAATTACAACACTTGCCAGTAGAGGTCGGCGTTGAGCAAGACATTTTAAAATGTTTCGAAGCGATATAGACATACGTGTCGAGACATTTTGCAGCAGAAATTCTATCCCGTGTTAAATGGACGTGTTGTTGCTGCAGGTGGGCTGTAAGACGAGCATGGTGTTCCTGAACTACTTCATCATGGCGAACTTCTTCTGGCTGCTGGTGGAGGGTCTGTATCTGCACACGCTGCTGCTCGTCATCCACACCTACTCCGCCCGCCTCTCATTCTACATGCTGATTGGCTGGGGTAGGCAGGCACTTTCACTCATTTGCATATTTTCTGTTAATTGCATGTGCAGTCTTCAGATATTTGAATAATTATGTCTTTATGCAGTGTTTTTTTTTTTTACATCATTTATTTCCCCTATTATTCATATGTGCTATATTTCAAAATATATTCAATATAATTTATTATACAAAATAAGCACCAAATAAATAATTTATTTGGACTTTGTTTAATCAGAATGGTGTCAAAATGGAATCGTGACCAAATATTGAAGCATTATATTTGTTGTTGTTGGTTTTATATGAATTAGAATGTATTTTGATTTTTAATATCATGGTCTCCTTTTGAAAACATCTTTTAATGTATTACCAACTTTCAGTTTTGTTGTTGTTGTTTTATTTTATTTCTTTAGGGCAACTATTTAACATCTGTCAGGGACGACAGATAAAAAATAGCCTTTTGGCTAATTCTGGCTCATTTTTACAGCAATGTTTATTAATGTGCATTGTTCCTGATAAATAAATAAATAAATAAATAAATAAATAAATAAATAATCACAGAAAGATGAGAATTATCTTAACAAACAGCATTAAAACTCTTGCTTTAGTAGCTGCAAAAAACTTATAAAAATCTCAAAGTTATCTCTTTCTGCATTCTGAAAAGTCATATTTTAGTAATTTTCTAAATTAAAAAAAAAACATTTTAACTTATTCTTCCATTACACTCACTTCCTCACTTCCTGTCTGAGCTGCTGGCACGTGACGCCTCCTTCCACCATTCATCAACTTTACCGTGTGTGTGTGTGTGTGTGTGTGTGTGTGTGTGTGTGTGATATTTCCTGCATGGCACCTCATGAAGATGTTCTGTCTGGCAGGCTGAGACTCTAAACAGACTCTCTGATCTCCATTCATCCAAAAAAACGTCTCCTATCCTCTCTGCTTTCTCTCCTCCCTCCTTCTTTTCCTCTCTCTCTCTCTCTCTCTCTCTTCCCACTCATTTCCCAGGAATTCCTTCTGTGTTTGTGGTGGCGTGGATCTTCTGTAGGATAAACCTGGAGGATACATGGTGAGTGTGTGTTTCGTGCAACCAAGTGTGTCAGGTTTTAAGCATTTTTAACTGCAAAATACAGCCGGAAGGCAAGATATCAGAGAGCAGAATTAGACTCCAAATAGATATATATGTCAGGTATTAAAGGATCATACCGTCCATTTTGCATGTTTGAGCCTAATATATTCAGTTTTCATACATGTAACGTTACTGACAATCATTTCCCAAAGCATACTACTGGAACGGTGAATTAAAAATGTTTTTCCTACCTTCCAGACCTCCATTGGTTTCAGTTCATTCTGCTATTAAAATCAACTTGTTGATACTGTAAACGTTCTTGGGATAGGTAATCCATCATCACCAACAAGACGTGTATTCAGGTTTTTTTAGAAGTTATGTAATTTTAGTGTTTAAGCTCAATAAAAAGCGTGGAGTGAATGTATGCCTCCACCGGGGAATATAGTCCCAAAAGAAGACCTGCGTTTATGGAAAAATTTAAAGGACCGTGACTTCATAAGGCTGTGTAACTATTAGCAGGAGAAACATGGATTTTTAAGGTGGGTGTATCACTTGAATATTTGATTTTGAAAGATTAAGAGATTTAGCAAAATATCAGGAAAGCTGAAATACGGTTTTATCCTTTGGGAAATGATTGTCAGTGACGTAACATGTATGAAAATTGAATATATTAGGCTCAAACATGCAAAATGGATGGTATAGACTTTTAAAAATGAACAAAAGACAAGATAACACATAGTATCACTAAACAGAAAAACTCTCTTTCTGTCTGATTTTTAGGGGTCCTTATGGCTCCTGCTGGTCCTAATCAGCTGTTGATTTGGGAAATATGAGGTCAGTTTTTGCATATCGATTCCCCACAAAGCCACAAACTGAACAGGTTTTATGATTTTTCAGGTGCTGGGAGATAAATGACAACAAAGTCCCTCAGAGGGTGATCAACTGGCCCATCATGGCATCTGTCATTGTAAGTTTCATCTCTTTTTGGCCAAGAGGGAGCGTCACAGTTTTTGTTTAATAGTCTGTGCATCACACAGTTTTCACTTTAAAAACTGCAGCAGCTGCCTCATGTGAGGTTTGTTTGTGTTCAGGATGCTGATATGTAAGAAGAAATTCTAACTAAAACGAGTGTCTTCTTTCACTTTATTTCTCTCTGAGATAAACTTCGTGCTGTTCATCAGCATCATTCGCATCCTGGTCCAGAAACTTCGCTGCACCGACGTCGGTGGAAACGACCAATCACAGTACAGGTACGCTTCTTAAATGTCAGGACATGGGATGTGGATAAACCTGTTATTTATTATATTTTACATATTTTTGAGCATTTTCAGGTGATGCAGTGCACCTTCTAGGAATAATGGACTTGAAGGACCATACCGGCCATTTTGCATGTTTGAGTCTAATATATTTAGTTTTCATTCATGTAACGTTACTGACAATCATTTCCCAAAGCATACTACTGGAACGGTGAATTAAAAATGTTTTTCCTACCTTCCAGACCTCCATTGGTTTCAGTTCATTCTGCTATTAAAATCAACTTGTTGATACTGTAAACGTTCTTGGGATAGGTAATCCATCATCACCAACAAGACGTGTATTCAGGTTTTTTTAGAAGTTATGTAATTTTAGTGTTTAAGCTCAATAAAAAGCGTGGAGTGAATGTATGCCTCCACCGGGGAATATAGTCCCAAAAGAAGACCTGTGTTTATGGAAAAATTTAAAGGACCGTGACTTCATAAGGCTGTGTAACTATTAGCAGGAGAAACATGGATTTTTAAGGTGGGTGTATCACTTGAATATTTGATTTTGAAAAATTAAGAGATTTTGCAAAATATCAGGAAAGCTGAAATACGGTTTTATCCTTTGGGAAATGATTGTCAATCATGTTACATGTATGAAAATTGAACATATAAGGCTCAAACATGCAAAATGGGTGGTATGGTCCTTTAATGCAACAGCAATTATATCTAAATGTTCAGAGTCATTGATCTGTTTTCATGTAGGGTTTGATGAGTACGCTACCTGCTGCATATGATGGAGCTCCCAGTGTGTGTGTGTGTGTGTGTGTGTGTGTGTGTGCGTGTGTGTGTGTGTGTGTATTTCCAGGCGTCTGGCTAAGTCCACCCTCCTGCTAATCCCTCTGTTTGGGGTGAACTACGTGGTGTTTGTGTACCTGGTGGAGCCGGCTGATAAGAGCATGGAGGACTTTAAGATCTTCTTTGACCTCTGCCTTGGATCCTTCCAGGTAATTTAAAACATGTTTCACTCCAAAACTGACCTCCACTACAAAACATCTTCATGTGTGGAGCCTTAAGTCATTTCCTCAAGCTTTTTATGTATATTTAGAAAGACATGTACACTGTTTATTATGTTTTGGTCTTGATCTCTATCTTGACCTCAAGTCTTGATCTTGACCCACATTTTGGATTGACCCAGATTTGAGCAGGATAAATGCTTGACTTGAGTCTTAATATGATGGTTCTTTTTTTTTTTAATGCAGATGACCACAACATATAACATTTTAATATTTGTAGAAAATCCTTTAGGATATATTACGATTTTATTTCCACATAACTACAAGATTTACTCCAAATCTTGTAGTTATGTGTGGAAATAAGATTTCTCTCTGTGAGGTCCAGCTTGGTAAAAAATGAAGTCAAAACAACTTGTATTTTATTTGTTAGGTGGTAGATCCAGAGGGAATGAGAACTGAACGACAGCTCTTATCATTTTGTTTACAAAACTCTGGAGAATTTATTAGTCCTTTTTGGCAGTAGCTTTGAACCTGAATGCATCCTGGACCCAAGGGACTGAAAGGAAAACGTATCCATAAACTCAGAGTCTCTTGGATTAAAGTTTTCAGCTCAGTTTTGTTTGAAACATCAAATTTTTCATACTTATTTTCATTTTGTTGTAGCAACAAAAAGCAAATGATCGTTATCATCAATCAGCATTTCTACATTTTTTTGTAAGTTGGCCAGCTTTTTGCCTTCTGGCTTGTTTTCAGCTTCAGTCCAACGGGCAAATTGGAGAGCACCCAACTCGCTTTATGAACACTTTGGAGGCAGAACATCCTGTTGGACCTCATGAAAGCATCATGGGGCCAAAGCAGGCAGCTAAACATCTGTGATGGGAGGAACATACTTGATAAACAGAATGAAATATCTGCTCATTGTCTGCTGGGATCAGAGAGTCCCTCGCAACATGAGGAATCATTTACAGCCCCTTAGCTGTTAGTAAATCAACCCTTATCAATTATTATCAATCCAAGAAATAGAAGTAGATCCTAGAAATAAAATGTTATCCAAAGGGAGTTTTCTCTCTCATGTCTTTGTATTTTGTGTTTGATACATGCAAACATTCAGACTAAAGCTAAAGCATTAACAGTTTGTGTGTGTGTGTGTGTGTGTGTGTGTGTGTGTATGTGTGTGTGTATGTTTTAGGGTTTAGTAGTGGCTATCCTCTACTGTTTTCTCAACAGCGAGGTAAGCAAACACATGCAGGTTTCCAAAAACAAAATTTAGTGAACAGAATTTTCTACAGACATTTAACAGCACTTTTTGGTGTATAAAAAGGTCCAATGCGAGCTGAGGAGGACGTGGAGGAGTTTATCTCTCAAGCGTTACGTAGGAGGGGACTACAGGCTGCACGCCATGTCCGTCAGCCGCAACGGCACAGATAACTCCACCCACTTCCCCAGGAACTCCAGGGCCCAGTCCATCCTGCAGACTGAGACCAGCATACTCTGATCAGATTCAGATTCAGATTCAGATTTAGATTTATTTGTCATATGTATGTTAACACAGGGTCAACAGTACAATGAAATGTGTTTCACGAGAGAAACGGGTCAGCTCAGCAGTAAAAAGGAACAAAATAATAAGAGCACTTCTACAAAAGATAAAAAAAAA
>VXCM01003092.1:0-61349 GCA_014773175.1 Lucifuga dentata | reverse complement strand
TCTTCGTTCCCTCTCATTTTCCTCATTCATCAGCTCTTCAAAGTACTCTTTCCATCTTCCCATCATGCTATATATATATGAAATATTACTCATTATAAAAAAACTGGAATAAATACAAATGCTAAAAAAAAAAAAAAANCTAAAAAAAAAAAAAAATGGGTGTATTGCACATAAGGATAGCAAAGTTTAGATATGGTTACGTTTCCTTATGGAAGTGATAGGCGCGCATGGTTAGTTCAAGGACTGTCGGAAATTTGAAAACCCAACAATAATTTTGACTTTTAATGTTTCTGGCTATGATAAATGGTGTAATTTTGGCGATTGTTTAAAGAAAACATGCCTTTCAAACCTGCCGGCGGGTTTTGGGNGTGTAATTTTGGCGATTGTTTAAAGAAAACATGCCTTTCAAACCTGCCGGCGGGTTTTGGGGTCCAGCATTTATTCATTGACATCTGCGGTCTTCCTCCCTGCAGATCGAAGCGGCTCAGTTCACAGGCAGCAGCATCATGTGTGGCTTCCTGCAGTACTGTGAGAAGAACAAGCCGTGGCAGAAGGTGTGGTGTGTCATCCCTGAGAAGGAATGTCTGGTGCTCTACCTCTACGGCGCGCCGCAGGTAAAAGCCTCGTGATACCCGTGACATTTTGCTTTTTTTTTTTTTTAAACAAATTGAAGCCAGTCATTATCTTGAAGACTTGTCAAGCATATTCATTGTACAGCTGTGTTGTGCATATTATCTTCTGGATCTGTATCAGTAACTGTTGAAAATATGCAAAAACCATTTTATGTTGCTAAATCAGCAACATAAGCCCTGTCTGTTAATGTACAGTGGAAGCCAAAACTGTGACCCCTGTTTGAGCGTACTGTATACACTTATACAGAAGTCTGAGGTCACCCCCAGATTTAAAAAAAAAATCATCAATACACTTTGTTTTACAATTTATTGCACAGGAAATGACAAAAATACATAAAATAAATGTAACTAATTAGTTTTCAAGAAGAATTTTTTTTTACAACAAAAAAGCACTTGGAAGTCATTTCAGGCTCAGACTTTGGTTTCATCAAAGTAACCCCCTCTGGCCAAGACATGTTCTAAAACCTTTTGCTTCTCTTTTCAATGGATGTAATTTTGGCATCATTTTGATGAATGTTTTGGNTCTAAAACCTTTTGCTTCTCTTTTCAATGGATGTAATTTTGGCATCATTTTGATGAATGTTTTGGATTGTTGTCCTTTTGAAGGATGAAATTTTGACCAATAAGTCATAAACCGGATTTAAGAGTATGTACACTTACTATAGCCTTACTGTACATTTACTATAGTCTTTTTATACACAAACAAAAGTCTTACCATACATTTAATATAGTCTTATTATACACTTACTATAGTTTATTTATACACTTACTATAGGCTTACTATACACTTACTATGGTCTTACTATACACTTACTATAGTCTTACTAAACACTTAATATACTTAATATAGCCTTACTATACACTTACTATAGTCTTACTATACACTTACTGTACACTTCCTATAGTCTTACTATACACTTCCTATAGTCTTACCATACACTTACTATAGTCTTACCATACACTTACTATAGTCTTTGTATACACTTACTATAGTCTTACTATACACTTACTATAGACTTACTATACTCTTATTATACACTTACTATAGTTTAGTTATACACTTACTATAGCCTTACTATACACTTACTATAGCCTTACTATACACTTACTGTAGCCTTACTATATACTTACTATAGTCTATACACTTCCTATAGTCTAAACACTTACTATAGTCTTATTATACACTTATTAAAGTTTATTTATACACTTACTATAACCTTACTATACACTTCCTATAGTGTTATTACACATTTACTGTAGCCTTACTATACACTTCCTATAGTCTTACTATACTCTTACTATACACTTACTATAGTCTTATTATACACTTATTATAGTTTATTTATACACTTACTGTAGCCTTATTATACACTTACTATAGTCTTTGTATAGACTTACTATAGTCTTACTATACACTTACTATAGTCTTATTATACACTTACTATACACTTTCTATAGTCTTACTATACACTTACTATACACTTACTATAGCCTTACTAAACACTTACTATAGTCTTACTATACACTTACTATACACTTTCTATAGTCTTACTATACACTTACTATACACTTACTATAGTCTTATTATACACTTACTATGGTTTATTTATACACTTACTACAGCCTTACTATACACTTACTATAGTCTTACTATACACTTACTATAGTCTTACTATACACTTACTGTACACTTCCTATAGTCTTACTATACACTTCCTATAGTCTTACCATACACTTACTATAGTCTTACCATACACTTACTATAGTCTTTGTATACACTTACTATAGTCTTACTATACACTTACTATAGACTTACTATACTCTTATTATACACTTACTATAGTTTAGTTATACACTTACTATAGCCTTACTATACACTTACTATAGCCTTACTATACACTTACTGTAGCCTTACTATATACTTACTATAGTCTATACACTTCCTATAGTCTAAACACTTACTATAGTCTTATTATACACTTATTAAAGTTTATTTATACACTTACTATAACCTTACTATACACTTCCTATAGTGTTATTACACATTTACTGTAGCCTTACTATACACTTCCTATAGTCTTACTATACTCTTACTATACACTTACTATAGTCTTATTATACACTTATTATAGTTTATTTATACACTTACTGTAGCCTTATTATACACTTACTATAGTCTTTGTATAGACTTACTATAGTCTTACTATACACTTACTATAGTCTTATTATACACTTACTATACACTTTCTATAGTCTTACTATACACTTACTATACACTTACTATAGCCTTACTAAACACTTACTATAGTCTTACTATACACTTACTATACACTTTCTATAGTCTTACTATACACTTACTATACACTTACTATAGTCTTATTATACACTTACTATGGTTTATTTATACACTTACTACAGCCTTACTATACACTTACTATAGTCTTACTATACACTTACTATAGTCTTACTATACACTTACTGTACACTTACTATAGCCTTACTATATACTTACTATACACTTCCTATAGTCTTATTATAGCATTACTATACACTTACTATAGTGTTACTATACACTTACTATAGTTTTACTATACACTTATTATTGTCTTACTATAGACTTATTATAGTCTTATTATACACTTACTATAGTTTATTATACACTTACTATAGTCTTATTATACACTTACTATACCTTACTATAGTTTTACTATACACTTACTATAGTCTTACTATAGTTTATTTATACACTTACTAAAGTCTTACTATACACTTACTATACACACACGTACTATAGTCTTACTATAGCCTTATTATACACTTACTAGTCTTTTTATACACTTACTATAGTCTTACTATACACTTAGTATAGTCTTATTATACACTTACTATAGTCACGATGCAAAAACTGCATCACATGTTGATTTAACAGACATCTTTGCTCTCCTCCTCCTCCTCCTCCTCCTCCTCAGGATGTGAAGGCCCAGTGCACCATTCCTCTCCTGGGCTACTCCGTGGAGGATGCCCCTCGGCCCACGGACCCTCCGGCCAGTTTTCGCCTCTCCCAGTCCAAATCCTCCCACAGCTTTGCTGCTGAAAGTGAGGATCTGAAGCAGCGCTGGTTGAAAGTGATCCGAGTGGCCGTGAAGGGAGAAATGCCACAGCTCAACGGCAGCGATGCAACCACGGACAACAACAACATGCAAGACGCAGGTACTGAAAGCACATAAGCGTGTCTTCTTCTTTTTTTTTTTTTCAACAAGCAAACTGCTGCTGGATTTCTCAAGAAGGACAAAGTGCGCAAAAATTCAAATGCATGCTTCCCACGCTGCGTGTGTTTCCGAGTGGGAAAGTGCTGGATAAGCTTCCTCAATAAGCGCTTTGATTCACTGCTGGATTCTTAAAGGACGATTCTGGTACAATCAACACTAGAGCTCAGGATTGTTTCCGCCGCCTTCAAACAGGAACTACCAGGAAGAGCTGAAACTCCGCCTGTTCCTCCTCTCCAGCCAGTGGACTCGCACCCTTACAGACTCAAAACAAGAAGACTCAAGCTAAGTCTGCTGGTGCTCTGTGGACCTGTACAGTATAAATGTTTTTTGTTTTTTTTTTCAGTGTTTTTAATGTACAGAAATAATGCGTTCCAGACCTTAATTAGTAAAAGACCTCTAATGTATTCAGTAATTCTTTTTTTCTGTAGATGGTTCCAGAAGTGTGAGAGCGGTGGTTTAGTTAGATCACTAGTCTCACCTCACCTCATTCACCATCGCTGAAAATTTGAAGATTAATCAAACTACGGATGCACATTGGCTCATCTGTCTGCCTGCCTTGGTGTTGCACGGCTTTCTCTTAAAGGACAATACCGGCGGTTTGGTGTGTTTGAGCCTGCATACACATTATGTTACTGACAACCATTTCCCAAAACATACTCCTGGAGCGGTAAATATTAAAATTGTTTTTCCTACCTTCCAGACTACCATTGGTTACTTCATTCAAGTACGCTATAAAAATCAACTTGTAGAGACTTGGAATGCGCTGCAAATAATCCATAACAACGAACACAACGTCTATTTAGTTTTTTTCCAAAGTAACTTTATACAGAGCTGCACGGAAGAAAATGTGTCTCCGCTAAGGAATATAGTCCCAGGAAAAAAACTGCTTTTACCAAGAAATTAAAAATAACCATCCATTCTACATGCAGGCATATGTGTTAGCAGGCAAAACATTACATTTTAAAGGACCATACCGTCCATTTTGCATGTTTGAGTCTAATATGTTCAATTTTCATACATGTAACATTACTGACAATCATTTCCTGAAGCATACTACTGGAACGGTGAATTAAAAATGTTTTTCCTACCTTCCAGACCTCCATTGGTTTCAGTTCATTCTGCTATTAAAATCAACTTGTTGATACTTGAAACATTCTTGGGATAGGTAATCCATCATCGCCAACAAGATGTGTATTCAGGTTTTTTTTCAGAGTTATGTAATTTTAGTGTTTAAGCGCAATAAAAAGTGTGGAGTGAATGTATGCCTCCACCGGGGAATATAGTCCCAAAAGAAGACCTGCGTTTATGGAAAAATTTGGACCGTGACTTCATAAGGCTGTGTAACTATTAGCAGGAGAAACATTGATTTTTAAGGTGGATGTATCGCTTGAATATTTGATTTTGAAAGACTGAGATTTTGCAAAATATCAGGAAAGCTGAAATACGGTTTTATCCTTTGGGAAATGATTATCAATAATGAAACGTATGAAAATTGAATATATTAGTCTCAAAGATGCAAAATGGCCGGTATGATCCTTTAAACATCCTAAATCACCAGTATGGTCCTTTAAGATAAAAGGAATAATCTGCAAATCATTCCAATTTTGAATGTGTATGAATGAAAAGAATCTACATATGGCCCGAGTCATGCTGTTGGTTTAAAAAAGAAATAAAAATTAGCAGCGTGTAACAGAAGATAAATGATAAACAGTCATCTAACTACAGGAAGTCAAGGACCCAAAAATCCTCAGAATGAAGCATATTTAAGCAGCAGTGTTTCCTTCATCGATGCATTGGGAGAGTTTCTTCCACCATGCAGCACAATCACAGATATATGCATAACGAGCTGGTGGAAGAAAATGTAAATGTGTTTTTTAAAGCTGTAATTAATTTTGTTATTTAAAGTAATTTATAGAATACGAAGAGCATGATGCATTTAAGTAGCACAAGAAGGTTCTATCCCTCGATTTGTTCCGTCAGTAGGTAGATTTTTGCTAACTCAAATGTGGGTTTTCAGTTTGACTACAGCCAGGATGGACTTCAGGGGAAATGTGCCTAAATGATCCACAACCACAGTGGGTGTCTTCATTTCCATTTGCAGAAGTTCCCCTGTGGAGTCTGACTCTTCCTCCTCCTCCTCCTCCTCCTCCTCCTCCTCAGTATTCACTAAATAAATGAGCACAAACGACCCGTGTGAGATCTGAATGNTTTTTTTTTTTTTTTTAATGTACACTGTCGCTCTTTTCTCCTCCCCAAAGGTTTGAGAATCTACGCACTTTACATTCTCATATAAACTGTATCCTCTAAGAAAATAAAAGGATTTATGCAGATCTAGCTTGTAGTGTTGTTTTAAAGGTGAATTTACAGATTTCCATCTTCCTATTTTGATTAAGCTTGTATATTGAAATATTTGCAATGTATTAAAGGAGCATATCCAGGACAAGCCAAACCAACAGCGTATCATTATTTTACTTTCATAATCTCGTTTTGGTTCCTCGTTTTGCTTCTCCTGAGAAGTTACTCACCGCGGGTACATACAAATAAACGGAGCCGGTGACCTTTTGACAGCAAGATTGTGGAAAAATCAGTTCCCAAGTGACAAATGAAGCCCTGCAGCTATTCTGAAAAAACAAAAAGATACGACTAATGTTACTGTAGACTGTAAATACTCAACAAAACGTCCTGTCAGCAGGCCATGGTTTGTTGTATCTGTGTGAACCAGACACCTATTGAAGAGATTCAGAAAATGTTTATTTTCACAATAGAAAACAAATGAATCAGACCAAAAGAATGAATATCAAATTCTCGCGTCTTTTTTTACTTAAAAATGTCATGAATATGTTCCGTTTGTTACATTCTCTCACTTAACTCAGCATAATCAGAATTGGTCACACAGAACGCACAATATGCTATGATGGCCTTGTAACACCCGCAACACTTCAGAAAGGAGTTGGAAGAGGTCAGTAAAAAAAGAGCAACTAGTCCAGAAACAGCATTTCCCTTCCGATTGACTGGTGGTGTTCATCTATTGCCATGTAGAGGTTTGGGTGTGTGATTTAGTAGAAAAGGAGGGATCGGGTCTTTCTTTGTGTGTGTACTTGGCTGTTTCAGCTCTTGCGTTGTCGCAGCAGGCCGCGAATCCTGCGAACCAAAGCCTGGATGAAAGTGTAGCGTGAGCGGACTTGACTGTATGAGCCCTCCACCTCCAGCAGCTTCCTCTGCAGGGCCTCGCTGAACCCTGCCGCCATGTCGCCCTGCAGCTGCATTCACACACAGACAGCAATCAGGAACAATTTAGGTTATACAAATATATATGTGAATAAATACATATACAATTATCATAATTTGATGTTTGTCAAAGTAGAAAATATTACAGCGTTCCTGCTGTTTTCCAATATACCAGCGGTCACCAACTAGTAGACTCCGGTCCAGATCCGGAACCAGAGAGGCTTTTATCTGGATCGTTGAGCATTACTTGTGATACTAATATTAACTTTTATTTTAAGGTTAGGAAAATTTTCAACAGGCACAGCGTGGACAGCTCAGCAGGGGCTTTATGGGTCCTCTGGCCGAAGCCTCTTGTCCAATCGCATTAAGGCTCACCATGCCCTGAAAATTAGCTGAGCTGAGCACTAGCAGTCAACACGCAGCGAAGTTGCCAAATGGCTCAAAGATCAGAAAAATTGAGCAGGAAAAGCAAGAGTTGAAGGATAAGTGGACGTATAAATATACTTTCATTCTTCCAGCAGTAAACGCTAAACTACAAGGCCCGTGTTTGATCTGTTCAGTCTGTGGTTGTCATGAAAAATGGCCAAGTTAAATTGCACTTTCATTTTTATCCTCATTTTTTCTGTTTTATATCTCAGTTTTACCAGAGATATGCAAAGTTAACTTTTTATGAGAATGTACAGGATCTAAAAAAAAAAAGTTCTTTGCAGAACTGAAGAAAACTTTAGTTTTAAGATAATTTTTAGGTTATCAAGTTCATGTTTGAAAATATACTTGAAAGTATACTTGTATACTTGTACTAAGACAAGCGCTTTAGTCAAAAATGTTGAATAAAATGTTGAAGTTGCATTTATATTTTTTCCATGAAGCTTCTGAATCATAGTTATATGTAATATCTCGTGGTTACAGACCCCACAGTGGGAGACAGCTGAGTAACTGGACCCTCTGAATTTTAGTTGAATACCCCTGCAATATCTGGTCATTCTTTACCTGGTCTAGATCTTGCTGGCTGACCCTGGACAGACCCACCCCACGGCCTCCACCTCCCTGTAATCCAAACGAATCTGAAGAAAATAAAAAAAAATACACTGAAAAATTTTTTTTTAAAAAGATACACAAAACATTTATTATTTCACAAGTCAATTCCACAGGCAGGAAATAAAAACTGATGCTGTAACTAAAAGGTCAAAGACATGGTTAATTAAACCCTTTTGTTGTTATCTGTCTCACCGTCTGTGAGGCGTGATCGATACATGCTGGCTCCGGGCAGCAGGGAGTCCTTGGGGTCAACAGGGGTGCAGTACAGCAGGTAGTACTCCAGGTGGCGCCACAAAACAAATAAGCAGGTCTCGATCACATCTGTGTAAGAAGTCAGGTCAAGGCATTTCACAAAAGCTCAGAGGTTGATGCATATACAGTCAGCTGTGTGGGCTGACAGGTTAAGGGGTCAAAGCGTTTGAGGTCAGAGGTGAAAGGATACAGGAGCAGAGCGCCAGCAGCTTGGCTCTATTGTTGATGAGCTGGACTAGTCTTCTCTTGGCCAGCAGGCTCCTCTGCACCGATGAGATTTTCTCCACCGCTCCTGGACCTGACACCAGGCCCTGACACAACTACAGAAGAGAGGATTATGATCAAAACTGAATACGGTGGGTAAAATAAAATTGCAACTTTTATTCATTTCTTTAAACTTGTAAAAGTAAACTACACATCATTACCTCTTTGAGCTCCTCAGGGGGAAGCTGATCCAGACTCTGCAGCTTGCCCAGACTCTGTCTGTGACTCTGGTGGAACCGGAAGAAATCTGCAGCGCTGTTCTTCAGCAGGTACAGGACGAGACCCAGGCTGGGAGCCCGCGAGTACACCACTGATGGCACGGTGGATGAAAGATCTAAGAAGAATAAGAAGATTTAACCCTCTGGACCCCAAGCAGTTTCTGGGCGGGTTTTGCTCCTGTCACATTTTTACTCATTGTGGCTCATTTTTCACTGTACCTGCAAGTCCTGCACCTCTATGGAAGCAGCACAATTATGGCTCTATGTAGGAAGAACTCAAAAATGTCTTTTGTGCAGTATAACACAGTTATGCTGTCATAAATCATAAAAAAATGTAAGTTGAATTTCTCTGATAATTTATTTAAAAAAATTGAAAAAAATGTAATCTATATATACAACATTTTTCCAAGTGCCCACAAGTGTTATCAATATTGAAAAAAGGGGGGCTCCACATGCTATACATACTGAACTATTTACATTTTTACAACCTATAACTAGGTAGGCCCAGTGCCTCGCCTGTCTGCTCCAGCCTGCAATTCAGTCGAAGATTCGCTGAATTGTTGTCACCTGACTGTTGGTTGCAGCCGAGTCATCAAGGTTTCACAGTTACGCTGAGGAGGGCAGAATTTGTTGTTTTTTTTACAGAATCTGGATCGTACAAACGGTTTATTTTTGATGAATTTTTAAATGTGATGTAGAATAAAGTGATTTTGAGGAAATATCACTATTTTAAGCTTAAATCTGGTTATTTTTCCTGATGGAAATGTTTGGCGCACATGATTAGTTCAAGGACCGTCGGAAATTTGAAAACCCGACGATAATTTTGATTTGTACAGTTCCTGGCTGTGACAAATGGTGTAATTTTGGTGATTTTTTAAAGAAAACATGCCTTTCAAGGCCGGCAGGTTTGGGGTCCAGAGAGTTAAAAAGAGAGAGCTTCACAAAATGCTCCAGAAACAAACAGCTTCCAGCGGCTCTGCACACACTAAGGGCCACATTTTATTCTGCACCCGAAGAATAGCAAGGGTTCATGTTACCCTGATCACATCAACTGAAAATGGCCATAAGTGCCATCTGCGCACCTGAACACATCAACTGCACCAACACTTAGACTGTGGGATGGGCTGAAAATGTGTATGTGCAGAATGGAAGTATCCATGAGACGCAACTGTGAAGGCCAAGAAAAAAAACTCTAAAGGCTACAGCTCCTGTCAACCCTAAACATGACAGCAAGGAGTAGCATGGAAACAGAAACGCATCTACTGCTGTTTGCATCCATTCAGAAGCGTTTCATGTTTTATATATGTCTAAGTCTAAACATTTAGAAATCAGTCAATTCTAAATTGATTTTTGAGCTTTGGCACACTGAAAACATGGAAAACTAAAGGTACGACTTTTCTTTATAAACGTTTTGTTAATTACAAGCGGGACAGGAAAGAAACATCAGGACTCAGATTGGGTGAAAATGACTGACCTGTGCGTCCTCCGTCCCTGCCAGCTGGCTCACTGCCAGACGGGCTGAAGAGGCAGATGCTAAACTGGGCCTGAGCGGAGCTCTGCAGCAGCAGGGTCTGGCAGTACTCCATGATGTTCGCACACACCTGAGGATGAAGCAGCACTCAGGTCAAATCCTGTGGGGACCTTCTTACTGCTTACACAGGAGTGACTGGTTTAAAACACACCATGGGTCACCATCTCTCTGTGGTTCAACAACACCTCATTCCTCCTTTCATCAAACTCTTTTCTCAAACCTGCTGCATGGCCACTTCCATCTCCTCTCGTTGCTCTGCGGACTCTCCCGGTGCCGCCATCTCAGCCTGCTTCAGCAGCCGCTCCCTCTCGCTTCCTGCCAGGCGGCCGAGCAGGGACAGACAGAGACGCTAGAAAAGAGGAGACATATTACAGCATTTTACACACCCTAACAAATGTGGACTAACTAACATGGATACAGACACTTTAAAAGGAAAAGACAAGTTAAAAGTGAAAAAAATAAAAGACGATAAAAACTCTAAATAGGATACATTAATGATTAAAGTAAAGTACATGTCTAACCTGGAATCTGTTGATGTGACCCTGGAACTCCATTAGAGCAGCGCTGTTGATCTCCCCGCCCATTTCGAGGACACCTGATGCACAAAGATATACATTAGATAAGCAAAATTACCATTTGCTGTGTCAATATGCAAACAATACTTTGCTTGCATCGAGAAAATGAGGAAAAAAATGACACATAAGAATGAGGAAATGAAGTCATTTTAATCCACAATCCCCGCGCTGAAACCTGAGGCGTGCTTGGTTGTGTTTGTACCTGGCAGAGCCGTCTTGCTGATGATGCCAGTAAGCAGAGAAAGCTCCTGTAACGCTCCCATGCTGAGCTCCTGACAGCGCAGCAGAGACTGGATGGTGTCTGCATGGACAACCAGCCACTGGAGAACCTGCAATGACATTAGAAATGCAATGATTGTCAGGAACAAAGCAGATATGCTCCCCATTGTTTGCTGGTAATTTAACATTTCAGCCTCATGTTTGAAAAGGAGCCCGAGTCGTAAAAGTAGCGCCAGCAATTTTACCTGGCAGAACATTTCCATAACGCTTCCTTCATGGAGCCACACAGCCAGCAGAAGCACCACAAGATTACAGCATTCTAATGCTAGACATTTTGGTGTGTAGCAAGCGGACGAATCACGTGAGACTAGGAAGTGATGCTTTAAACTCTGTGCCGAGATCATACGTCATTTACAAACAATAAAATGCCTAGAAATTGGTCTGAAGCAGAAATTAGACAGCTGCTGAAGACAAGATAAGCAGACACGGCACCCTAAGAGATGCTGTGTTGCTGCAAACAATCTCTCGCCTCCTATTTTATGTAACTTCCCGCATTATTCAGTCTCACCTGGCAAATGCCAAATATCACAGGAGAATTTTGTACAGGTCTGGCATGTTGGAACAGAGCCTTTATATTTTGCTTTGCTGTAAAGAATGGCCAAAAGCTATTTAACTGATACCTGACAGCAGCAATTTAACAGATTCCATGTCTGCAATGAGCTTTCTCACAACATCAAAGACTCATTAGTAACATTCAAATGTTTTTCATAAGACTGTTTCAGCTTAAAATGCAAAAAAATAAAGATAAGAGGAGCTTTTGTGATGTGCTTACCTGTGCTGCCCCCTGCTGGTGATTCATAGTGGTAGACGTCAGGATGACCTGGAAGAGCCTGAGAGCTGGTAGGAGGATCTGTCTGTAGCGGTCCAGAGGGCTCGGGATGAAGCCCGACGGGTCCCTCATCAGCCTGGAGGACACACGTGCAGACACAAAAATATCATCAAAAATTCACAGGAAGAACAGAAGCTTACGTGTACTTAATGTCCCAATTCGTAAAAGGTTTGAATGCACTTCATCACAGCAATGTTACTTCAGAAGCTGTTGATCAGAGCAGGAAATGAGACTTATTTCCATTCATCCATCCATCCATCCATTATCATCTGCTAATCTGGGTCCAGGTCACAGTGGCAGCAGACTAAGCAGCCCGCCCACACTTCCTGTCCCCGGCCAGGCCCTCTAACTCTTCCTGGGGAACTCCAAGGTGTTCCCAGGTCAGCCGGGAGATATAATCCCTCCAGCATGTCCTGGGTCTTCCCTGGGGCCTCTTCCCAGTTGGACGGCACCCTGTCCATTCTCACCCTGTCCCTGAGAGTGAGCCCAGACACCCTATGGAGGAACCTCATTACCGCCACTTGTATCCTCGATCTTGTCCTTTCGGTCACTACCCAGAGCTCATGGGTGAGGACAGGAATGTAGATTGATTGGTAAATTGAGAGCCTCGCCTTCTGGCTCAGCTCCATCTTCACCACGATGGTCTGGTACAACGTCCATAGGATCTCGGATGCCGCACCAATCCATCTATCAATCTCACGCTGCATCCCGGGGTCCTTGGTATCTTCAGTATCTCGGGGTCTTGTTCACGAGCGAGAGACTGATTTGAGCTGGTCATTTTCAAGATCTTTTCTTCAAAATGACCAGTTCAAACATACATCACAATGTTATAAAACTGTAAATACACTCTGAATTATTCCACTGCCTCACTCCTTACCTGTGTGCATCACTGTCAGGGACCATGTCAAACACCTGGCACTCTATCAGCTGCGTCACCAGACAGCAGCGCAGCAGCTCCACCGCGCCCTGGCCAGTCTTAGCCACGCGAGTCAGCAGAGCCTTAAAACAGCAGCAAAGCCCATAAACTCATAATCCTGCAATCATGGAGGCTTTAGACACAGCAGAAAAAATGGCCTTTTGTAGTCAACATGCTGCTCAAAACATAATGATGGACAACTGGATGGATGTAACTGTGTTTTGAAAAATCTGCGTGACAGAGGTGGAAGTCTCCTCACCATCTTACTCTCGTAGATGTAGAGGGGTTTGAGGAGGGGGGGCTGAGGCGTGAGCAGGCTCTGCAGCGAGGCATCATCCTGTCTCAGACTCTCCACCAGCGATCTCAGGTAGCCGCTGTTGCAGACATACACCAGCCACTGACTCTGACGGTCTATGGACAGGATCCGGTCCAGCACCGCCAGCGCCAGCATCTGAGAAACCGGGAGATGAGAGACGAATAAAGGAGGCAAGGGAACGAGAAAAAACCAAGACTCAATAACAGCATATGTAGTTTATCTCAGCTGTTATGAGATCATTCAAGTTTTCATATACAATCTACAATATTACCTAACATACAGTCAGGGAAAGGAGATTCTGGGTAACTTGTGGCTTGAAATACCCTGTTAAACTCATGTAGGTATGTAAATGAGTCATTTTTCATGGTTTGGCTCGTANGAAATACCCTGTTAAACTCATGTAGGTATGTAAATGAGTCATTTTTCATGGTTTGGCTCGTACCCTGCTGATTTCATGGCCATCGCAGGCGTCCCGACACACCACCTCCATCAGAGCCTTGCCGTAACTCTCAATGATAGCGAGATTCTCTCTCTGGAGTTTGGAGAAACCATCTTCAGGAGCTGTCAGACGTTCCCACATCGCTTTTCCTGCTACAGAACAAAGAGAGAACAGCTGAGATAAGCAGACATCTGTAAGAACTGAAATTTTAAAAAAAATTCATATTTTTCACATTTTCCACATGGCTGTTGGAATGTGTTTGGAATGCGTACCTGTCTGCAGAGTGTCTGGTTCTTCAGGTTTCTGGGCGATTTGTAAGTAATAAAGCAGAGAGCCATAAAGGTGGGCACGCAGACGCTGGTATCCACCTCCTTGAAGTGCAGACGACAATGTAATAAAATCTAATTTAGCTGCTTTATTTTCTTGCAGAGTCTTTTTTTTTAAAGATACATCCCAATCCCAAAAAAATCCTTCCATGTTATGTTGACATTTTGACATTTAACTGTGAAATGGGCTGAGATTAAATAAACGTTACGCTAAGAGGAAACTTTGGAGATTGGGGAACTATGGGTTGCTTTCACAAAACCAGTCTAGCATAAAGGCTAGATAATTTTACATTCCCACAATGAAAGTACATGTTGAATGTCAGCTCAGAAAAGTCTCAAAGAAATAATTATCTTGTGGTTCCAATCAGGATTACTCATCTTTGAAAACTTACATTCTCCTAGTTTTTACATTTTAAACATTTAAGAAATGCAAAGTGGTGATTTTGCACCGGAATGCTCCTTTAAAGAGGTGTCAGATCAGGTTACTCACCAGTACACAAGATAAAGTCCAGCAGCTTGCGAAGGATGAGGTGCAGGGCGGAGTTTGCAATGGAAGCAAAGCCAGAAGATGCCCCGCCTTCTAGTCCTGCCCCCTGCTGCTGCTCAGACAGAACTGATTGGCTGAGGTGGGCTGTCAGAGTGAAGACCGCCCCAGCAACAATGGGCATCAGTTCTCCTGCAGCATCTTCGGATAATACCTGGATGGTGCAGGGCAACAGTTAAATTTAAGTTATAGAAACACAGCAGGAGTGCTAGTATCCCTATAAACCCCTACTTTCAGCTGACTGGTCAAAGGAGAATTCTAAACAGGTTGTTATGTGCTGGTATGATAAGTTTTGTGGTAACTAGATATATATTTTATATTTTTCACTACTTTGAATTAAAAAGCCGCAACACACTTGATGATGCTCTTTTCTTGTTGTGATTATGAGGTGATTCCATCTGATCTGCCCAAACCTGATAATAACTACTGAATCCTTTTGACCCTCCATGTGACGACAACTGTCGGCACCGACCTTATCATGCAGGTCCAGCAGCAGGTCTCTGATGATGAGCTGCCGGTCATCAGCAGGGATGAGGTCAGCGGGGCAGGCGGTCAGCAGCGTCTCCACCAGGCTCCTCCACGACTGCAGCGCATGTCGCTTTGCCGTCAGACTCCGGCGGACGCGATTCCGTTCCACCACCTGCTGCAGGATCGAGTTCACCTCCTAGAATACACACAGGAATGGAAATGAGGGGAAAAAGAGGGGAAACAATTGTCCTCCATGCTCTATTGTCAAAAGATTCATTAGCAGCAAATGAGAAAATGTAGAAAATATAACAGCTCCCAACTGAATTATAGATTTTTCAGAACTACAACTGCAAATGGAAATTTCAATAAACCAAAATGTCAAAAGGTGAAGTCCAGTGTATGATGAGATATAATGGGACAGAGAATGATAGATGTCGTCTTATTTTTTTTTTTCTTCTTTTGTTTCATTTTCAGGTTGCTGTGGCTATAAATAACTATCATAAACCCCTAAAATGCATGACATTACAGTAACTACATTATAACTCCTCTAATGTCATATGACATCATGATGACATGTTTACCACAACAAATTGTTGGAGTTCCACCACACAATCCTACCAGTTACAGCTCACTCACCTCCATTAAAAGCGGTCTCTGTCCAATGGCTGCCATTCCTTGCAGGGCATTCACCTCTGCAACCAGAACTCTGTGAAGCAACTGTGAGGAAACACAGAAAATAATACAATAAAGGACTAAATCAGTGGAGTCAAAGGAGGGTGCAAAACAGAACCTTAGCTGAAACAATCTAACAGCAGCAAACCTACCTTAACGTTACACACAGTGTGTCCTTGCTCGTTGATATGCTCACAGTTGGAGATGACCTGTTCTATCTGCGTGCGCTCAAAGAAGTCCAACTGCAGCAGCTCAGGCATATCCTGGCTAAAATCAATGGCGTCCAGCACGCTCAGCAACTTCCTGCGCACTGTTAGCATCAGATAAGGACAGTAGAAAAATAAAGATCAAAACAAACCTAGTAACCGAGCATATATCACTCAAACGTCAAGGGCTTAGATGTTAACTGCGTTTAGCGCCAAATATTTCATTCAGATGCGGTCAAAGGTGTTCACAAACCTTTAGAAACTGTGTCAAAATGCAAGAAACCGCTGACTGATCTGCTCTCCTCCTCCATGCCCGATTCACCATCAACTAGGAAGAAAGAACAGAGGCTATTAGGGCTACACATTTGTTTTTACAATCAGAGTGTGCATAACAGAGCATCTGCAGGATCTGGTAAATGTTTTAAGAACCTTTAAATTGCCATTATGTTCAATCCAATCCATGACTTTTGTGAAAAATAAAAAACAACATTCATAAAAAAATTATTTAAATTATTTAAATCGTTAAATTTAAAAGATAGCGTTGACTGAAAATGCACCCACTCTTGACCACATCCTGTACCTGCGTGCTGAGCGTGCGGCTGGTCGTCCAGCAGAAGGCTGACGAGACGCTGTGTATGTGAACGCTGGCGGTTCAGTGAGGTCACTCTCAGCTCGATGGCGGCCGTCTTCATGAGCCAAGACATCTGAGAGAGGGCAGCGATCGGGTTATCTTAGGAGGGCAGAGGGCAGAGTTAAGGCAATGAATTTGATAGGAAAATGAACGATCATCAGCAATCCTTTTATCAGTGTCATATACAGTATACTGTAGCTTTGTAAAATTAAAGAAATGCATCATTTTGGCTATTTTCTAAGAGACTAACTCACAAACTCATGCTTTGTTTTGTATTTCCTTTTGGCTGGGATGCAAAACAGACACTATTTTTTTATTGATGATTCTGTATATGTATTAATTTACATATTACGACCAAGAGGAGTGAAGAACCTGTACTCACCAGGAAAGATGAAGGGTAGGTGTTGCAAATGAGAGAACAGGAAGTCCTGGCTGGTTCTCAGGTAGCGCATGGTGGGACCAGAAGTGTCTGAGCAGGCACACAGCTGGTAGATCACCTGAGAGATGGAGATGACAGGGAAGAAAAAAAAAAAAAAAAAANAAAAAAAAAAAAAAAAAAAATAGAAAAAAGGGATTCAGTACATAAATCCATCATCCTGGACTTTAAGAAAATGTAAAAATGAAGTTGTTGCTTTACTGCATCACTAGCTCTTCCGACTGATCTCAGCTTCACAGAGTGGGGCTCTGTGAGTAGAGGATGGGGATTACCTGGTAGCAGAGCTCAGCCAGGTGTGGGGCCTGTTGGGTGAGTACAGGTCCTGATCGCTTCTCAGTTCCTCTCTGCAGCAGACTCAGGATGGCGTGCAGGCAGCTCCGAGGACATCCCAACACACCTATGACGCACAGCAAGCACGATTAAGAGAACATCATTTTTCTGATTTGAGAGAAATGCTTGCACAGCTCATGATACTAGAGGATGGAGTATACACCAAAAGAAGAAGTGCTGGTTGGACAGACAGTAAATGGTGAAGGTTCTTTTCTGACAGTAACATGGGGGGCTGCAACTGCTGGTTTTTATAACTTTCCAAAATGGACAAACTGACAGTCATGCACACTTTCTGCAGCATTTTGCAAGCTGTGAAAAGGTTTGAAATTGGATGGGATTCAACACACCCCAAATCTGTTCTCCTCATTCTTCACACACCTTTTTCCACCAGTCTGTGGATGACCCATCATGCACCCCTGTTCTTTTTGAGTATATCCTAGTCTAACAGCTCAAAGTGGAAATTCCAGAACTTGCAGGATTGTGAAGCACCACGCATGACCAAAAATGCCTCCCTTCTCCATGCACTTTGCTAGCAGGCAAAATTGTGCCAGAACCTGAGGTAGAACACATTTTGAATATTCATTCATTCATGAGGCTGTGGACTGACCGGGGTCCTGGAGGTTGGTGGAAGACACGGGCTTCTTGACCTCGTAACCCAAAAGATACAGGGCAAGGTTGGGGGTCTTAAGATCCAAGGAGGTTATGAGCAGGTTTAGGATGTGGATCTGGGTTTCATGTCGGATCCTAGCTGTCTTCTTTTGTGGGTCTGAGTCTGGAAGCAACAATTTGGGGGGAGATTAATATGTAAGACAAGTTTGGCTTTTGCAGGATTTAAAACAAATGAAGAAGATTGAGTTATTAGACAGATGTTACGCAGAAATAAATGTCTAGCACTGATCTCACCATCTTCTTTCTCTGTTCCCTCCTCTGCCTCTTCATTGTCAAGACATTCCACAAAGCCTGCCATCAGCTTGTTACTCACAGCCTGCAGGACAAAGATACACAACTCATTAAGTTCCAACATATCAGTAAGGTCACTAACACCAGTGTGATCTTACTGTGTTTTGCTTTTCGTGCTGTGTGAAATGTCCTGTCATGATGTAGAAAAGTATCTTTACAGTGTTCAGACTTGTATATACCTGGTCATGTGTGAAATCTCCCACCAGCCTTATCTGAATATTTGGGTAGTTGGTGATGCGACGTAAGATCTTGGCACTGTGGAAAGCTGCTTCTGGGTTGGAACTGTTGTGGTACAGATACCTGCCAGAGACAAAGTCTGTCACTTAGCTACACCCATTCTGGAGAGCTTTTTCACAAGTATGGTCTACGCCGACTCCAACTGATGAGGTTTTTATGACATTTCATCTCCGCTAGATCTCATTTACATTAAAAGACACAAGAAAAGATGGATGCATAAAACATAATATGTGACACTGCAAGCTTCAAGTGAAACTTGGATGCTCCTACCTGGCAATATTTACAATGTGATCAGCCCTTCTGGTTTGAGGACTGACCCCCTGGAGGAGCTGCTCCAATGGGGAAACCAGCAGGGAGGCCTGGCTCTCCCTCAGGAGGTCCNACCCCCTGGAGGAGCTGCTCCAATGGGGAAACCAGCAGGGAGGCCTGGCTCTCCCTCAGGAGGTCCATGAACATCACCTCCTTCTGCAGAGCCAAGTCCAGCAGGCATAGACAGTGCAGCACTGCTGACTCCAAGTGCTTTTTACCTGCAAAGGAGGAATAATAAAATATGCTGTCAGGAAAACACACATTTTACACACAGGCTGCTTGTTTTCTCATGTATTTTTAATGAAGAGAAAGAGAGCAGTTTCGGTGTGTTCTTGTGAGGGTATTTGTCTCTTTCTTTGATAGGATCTCTCACCAGGGAAGGGTGCATAGGTGTCCAGCTGGCGTACGCCCTCCTCCAGCAGGCTGAGGCAGAGCGTCAGCATGGGAGAGTCGTTGAGCAGGTGGAACATGATGGTGTGACCCGGGGGCTTGTGGGCCGGGACCTGCTCCCCCTGCAGCTCCACCATTTCCTGGACAAAGTCTGACGGCTGGGGCTCGTAGTCCCGCAGCAGCTTGTAGAACACTTCCAGGACCGCGTCAGCTACCTCCCACTGAGAGACGACGAAGGAAAATGGGAAATGACTCAGTGCAAATGGAGCTGAAAGAGCAAACATGCTGCAGCTACAAGTCTTCACCCTGCGATGGCACTATGCAGCACTTTACCTTCTCAGATGGATGGCGGTACGCTCTGGTGGGGAATGGCAGGAACACGGAGTCACGCAAGAAGGTCAAGTAGGGCTGGAACCCTGGTACGCGTAGCCCCGCCCCCAGGTTAATGGGCAGGCTGCTTTCAACCAATGTACTAATCAGATGGCAGAAGCCTCGTGTCAGAGGATACTCCTCGCAGCTCGACTCGATCTCATTCAGCTCCACCTGAGGACCGTAAAAGGCGAAAGTAGTTTGTTGACAATGAGCCAATGACGAGACATTTCAATACATATGGATAGAAATTTCAAAACCTCACACTCAATTAGCTTGAGTAGTAAGAATATATGTATTCATCACAAAGGACTCGCCTCTATACCCGCCACCTGCCTCTGTCCTGGCACTCGCACTGTCTGAAGAATCTGTGGAGGAACATGGAGTTACAACACATTAGAAGATGTGATGATGAAAATCTAAATCCTGAAGAATGCCGTGACAGTAAAAGAAACATTATAAAAGCAGAATTTTTCCTGATAGTCATGTTTGAGTTTCATCTCAACACAAAATAGTGACAATTTGACTGTCACACAAAACAATGGAAATTTGGCAAGACATTCTAATTTAGCAAAGGATAGAGCATTGCTGTAGTCATTTTGTTAAAGACTGATTCCTTTGCTTGTTAGAATGTTTTTTCACACTTTCCATGACAAATGTCAGTATTTCCCTTCCTCTTGTTACAGTACATCTTAAAAACTAAAACTGTTTTCTTATTTTATAAAGGCTGACCTGTGTGTACTCCAGTGACTGCCAGAGTGAAGCAGCGATCTCTGGCGACTTCCCAAACGCCGCCAGGCAACACAAGAGCTCTGCCTTCAGGATGGGTGGAACACTGCACTGTAGCAACCCCAACATCACTACAACTGGAGTCCACTGAGGATGCTCACACAAAGCCAGACGGGCATTTTCACTCTGGAAGGAAAAAACAAAATAAAACTCATGCTCAGTAACAGCAGATAATACATTTTCTAAAGCCATCGTCAACCTGATGATCTGAGTGTTGAATGATGTCAGCTCATGGCAAGTCAAAAGTGTGCAGTCATAAAGAATTTTTCAGACCCTTTATCTTAAAGGACCATACCACCCATTTTATATGTTATAGCCTAATATATTCAATTCCATACACGTAACGTTACCGACAATCATTTCCCAAAGCATACGAAACAGTGAATTAAAAATGTTTTTCCTACCCTCCAGACCGCCACTGGTTTCATTTCATTCTGGCACACTATTAAAATCAACTTGTTAATACTTGAAAAATTCTGGGATAGGTAATCCATCATTAAGAACAAAATGTGTATTCAGGTTTTTTTCAAACTTTTGTAATTTTAGCGTTTAAGCGCAATAAAAAGCGTGGAGTGAATGTATGTCTCCACCAGGGAATATAGTCCCAAAAGAAGACCTGCGTTTATGGAAAAATTTAAAAGACAATGACTTCATAATTCTGCGCAACTATTAGCTATAAGCATTGATTTTTAAGGTGGGTGTATCACTTGAATATTTGATTTTGAAAGATTAAGAGATTTTCAAAATATCAGGAAAGTTGAAATACGGCGTTATCCTTTGGGAAATTATTTTTTAGTGTGGTATGGTCCTTTAAGATCATGACTCATCTTGTTATCCTATCAAACCATTCTGTCACAGTTGGGTTTTCCTCCTCAAGATAAAACCATGGTGCTCATATTGTGATTTTTTTTTTTTTTTGGCTGACTGTGTCAAAAACCCTTTCATTTTAATCTTATCTTCAAGGTCTTTCCAAGTCCATTTCATTATGTTGTAACATACCCAAGTAATGATGGTCGTGAGCAACTGCAAAAAGGAGGTTAGTCCTTCCAGCTCCCTCTGAGTGATGCCCCTTAGTGGTGGATGGCGGTAATGCGTTGCATCTGGATTTGGAAGATCTCTTCGCAGGTTCTCATGGTACAGCATTAGGGAGTGAAAGAAGTGTTCCCAGGACACAGGGCTGCCTGCCACCCCCTGGATATTATCACCTGAATAAAAGTAGATGCAGTTAGTTGTTTATTTCTACCTACACTAAAAGCAATATGCTTCGTACAAAAGTTAGTTTTTGTCTCTTCCTCAACATGTTATTCCCTGAAACAGGCTTTTAAGTGATGGCAACAACAATCATATCTTACTGTGTGTGGCTCCATTGGTTTTCAGCAGGCTGAAGCAGTAGTGAGCGCACTGAGGTCCGTTGGCGAGACCTTTTAACATGCGGAGATAAGAGATGTAGAGGGTGGAGGGGAGAAGGTCTCCCATCTGACGCACAAACTTGGACAGAACAACCTGTAGCAAAGAACATGAAGAAAAATGCAGTTTTTTAGCCTTCATTTTAGGGATTCTTCAGTACTGTGGAGTTAAGTTTTTACAACACTATTTCTTTTGGAGGATAATCCAAAAAAATCATTCCTTACCTGTTTATGTGGGGGCCTCTGCAGGGCCATGCCCAGGTAGGATCCCTGTAGGGAGGTGTGCTGCAGAGACTCTGTGGGACACCAAAACTCCAGGCTGAGCTCCAGCCCAAACACATCCTTGCTGTAAAATTCTCCTATCTGAAGAAACAAACCAGTAACCATCATTTTAACTGACTGATTTCAAAGGATTTACTTCTCAGCACTAATTTCTATTCTTACTTCTAAAAAATAAAAAAGTTCGTAATGTATAATTAATGTTACGAGAGATAATTCAACCTTAACTTTTTTTTTTTTTTTTTTNTTTTTTTTTTTTTTTTCTATTTTTGCTTCTGGCTGCTGTTAATGTTTTTGCATCTAGGAACTGAAGCTCATATTTCTCATGCATTAGTACCTCTACCCAGAAGCTTCCTTTGGCAAATATCATTAATTAAACACCTAAAATGTACAAGGTGATGTCAGGTGACATGTGTGAAGAAGACTGACCAGGACCATGAGGTGGTCTAAGTCTTTGCGCAACGAAGATGGGAGCTCACTGTCCATCTGCAGGGACATGTGCACCAAACGAGCATCTTCATCCGCACGGTTACGCAGCTGCTTCACCTACAAAACACAGCAAAGCTTGTAAATGACATAACACAAATGTAAACTCGGTCCTAATTTCATGAAATCAGGTTAATGCAAGTAAAAAATGAAAGTGGTTGAGTACGCATCTCTCACTTTCATTGGCATGAGTGCCAGGAAGTCTGTAAGAAGTGAGTGGAGGCGACGGATGTAAAACTCTTCCTGGGAAAAGCTCTCACATCCCAGCATGCCTTCCTTCATAAACAGGAAGACGTCTCCCAGTAAGGCCTGGTCAGCCAGAGCCTCATCTGCCTCGGTGAACTCAGCCAGAACTGCACAGGACACACATGCGTATAAAAATAAACATCATGTATAAGGAAATTTCATTATAGATGACTTTTCCCCAACTAAAGTCTATACACAGTCATGACTGAACTCCATTGGTCAAATTAATCTTGTATGTTTTTCAGTAAATCAATATGTGTCTTTGTGAGAGAATTTATACTAATAGCACAAACCCTAAACACTGTCATAAAACATAAGATATTTCAGCACTGACTGCTTAGTAAAATAAGCCAGAGCAGGTCGGTTTATTATGAAGGCAGAAAAGTGTCAGCCATGGTAACTACATAATCATAATTTGACATGAAAACAGACAAGTTTATATTATACAACTTTACTGAACAAAACTACATATATTAATTATACTACACTGAATTTACCGAGCCGATGAATATCACACCACAATCATCTATGAAATAGTTTGCATAATATGACTCAATGCAAATATATTTTTTCAATGCATCCTTAAATATTTACTGTTCAAGCACAACTTTTCAGTGCTCTGTGAGAACTCATTATATTCCTTTTGCTAGTTAGGCATTTTTATGCTTGTCCAAAATGTGGGGGGCTTACTGGAGCCTTGTGGTAGCTGGGAAAGGACCCTCAGAGACAGAGCCCAGGCAAGCCGACACACAGCCTGCAGGCCAGGAAGCTTCCAGGGCTGGCCCTCCATCAGACGGGNAGGCAAGCCGACACACAGCCTGCAGGCCAGGAAGCTTCCAGGGCTGGCCCTCCATCAGACGGGTGTGCACCGCAGACACATACTGCCTCTCTGTAAGTAATGGCAGCACCTGCAGCAGATCTACAAAAACCCAACACAGAGAGATCACGCCTCACCAACTGTAAAGAGCTAAACAATGACTCTAAAGGCAATCTTGTTCAAAGTGAATTTCAATCAAAGTTGAAACGAAATAAGCAATTTTTTTTAAATCCTCACCTTCTCTATCTTCTGTGCCCTGCTCGAGGAAGCTGACATCCAAGCAGTAAAGCAGCGCCATGACCAGTGCCAGATTCACACTGTCCAATGAGCCATCAGCCTGAGCCGTCACTGTCTCCAGGTGGCCAATGAGAGCCAGCGTGTCATCTTGAGTCAAAGGTGATTGGCAGGTCCATGAAAACAAGCTGCCTGCCAGTGCCTGTCTGCATTCTTTGATGAGATCAGAAACCTGGTGAGAAGAGGAGAGGAGTGGAAGGTAGATGTTATCCATATTCCGCCATGACACAGTGTTCAATGTTCTACTTCATTATAGCCAGACAGGAGTTGCACTAGTCGATCATGACTGAAACAATGAAGGTGGAGGTGATTCTCTTCAAATTAACACAAAAAATTTGCTCCCACCAGCTTCCTGTGTTTCTCGTTGCCGAGGCCACGCTCCTTCTGCAGCCGCTCAAACTCGCGCGTCACGCTGATTTCTGACACCAAAGTCAGGATGCGTTTCGTCAGACCCTGGCTCATCAGATCATCTGTGAAACATGTCGTCAAAGCCACCAGCTCTCCACTAAGCAAGAAAACAAACACTGTAAATCAGTAATGGGGATTTGTGACTGTTAGGGAAAAAAAAAAATTTATAAAAGGATTACATGCTCATGATGTGGATTTTTTTTATGACCTGTCAATTTCCTACCTATGAGTAACTGGCTCAGGCCCAAAAAGGAGATGTATTGGAAAGAGACAAAGTATCATTACCTCAGATCGAGCGTGAAGGTCTTGCCCTGGCGTGACTGGATAAGCGTTCGCAGGGAATTGGCCACACAAAGTTTCCCATCCCAGTAGAGCAGCACAGCCACCAGCCCTCGCGTCAGGCCTGGAAAATGGGGCTGCTGGTGCTCACCTATAAAAAGACAGGGATATACTGGCAGTCGTGCAAAGACTTATCACAAAATTATGGATCTGATCAGGACAAAAGCAGTGAAACAAAACAGCAATTGTAAATGAATCACAGATGCTGTTGACTGTGATGTGAAATGGGAAAAGAGAATGAGTCTTCTTATGTGTTTACCTGCCAATAGAAGCTCCAAAGCTGCCAACTCCCCAATATCAAACAAATCGCTGAGGATAAAGGCCTCTGTGAGAAGCTGCTCTGGAAGAAGCCGTGACCCTTGTTGACCTTGGATGGCGATGCCTTCTGTGCTGGCTTTACGCACCTTCTCTCTCTGCTCTGCACTCTTTGGCTGAAAATGAGCAGAGGACAAAAGTCATTAACCGTAAGGACTCAGAAGACACACTCGCTGTCAGAACATTAGTCTGACTGCTTTTACAGGTTGTGTTCCTGTTTGTGTCTCACCGGGTTCTTGAAGAGTGAAAGGAAGTGTGGCTTGTGTTTCTTCAGCTGTAGGTTGAGGAGGTGGACGCTCTCTGGTTGTCTCCTTAACACAGCTCCATCGACCGTCTCCCACAGCTCCTTCAGCGGCCCCCACAGACTGGCTCCTGGGTGGGTAAATCAGCTTTCAAGGATTTTGTCACCACAAACACAAAAACTATGCCATCGTTAATGCTATGCTGTGATTTTTTTTTTTTTTTTTTTTTGCAATTAGGTTTTTCCATATGTAAGGCTCGCTGTTTTCAGACTTTACAGATTTTAACTGAAATCACCCAGATTTTTCAGAACAAACAATCAGTTTCAACTATGAAGGTACAAATATTCACAGATCTTTCAGTTTCAACTGATTGTTACTTGCTACGTATTTGTTTCTGTGATCTATGCTGATGGAGCTGATGCCTGTTTTGTCTATGTAAATGTATAGTCACTAAAAACAAAATTTGAGCCATCATCCAAATATATGCTGTACTCTGGTAATGTTATATGCTGTGTATACTAAAGTTTTACTGATATAACTCTATGAACGTACAAATATTCACAGATCTTTATGAATACAACATTAACCTAATTTAAACTGATTTTACCGTACCAGAGATGTTGCTTAACTACTAATAATAAACAAAAACAATAAAGAATAAGGACATACAGCACAAACAAAATCAATAAGAGTAAACATGGCTTAATGACAGGAGTATGACTAGTTTAAGTTTATATTCTAACCGTTACAGCAATAAGAAGCACTTAAGCTAAATCACAACTTATGTCAGGGCTGAAAAATGTCGCTGCTTGTGTCAGTTTGTTTCATTTTTACTTCAGATTAATTTATGTTGTCTGCTGACAGCTCTGACGGTGTTACATACATAGTCAAGTGTCCGTATTGTCCGTATTGCGTTGGTTTTAAAGGGAAATTTGTAAAATGTTAAAAGTATTTGCCCACCACCTATGGAACAGTTTAGTGTATTTGATAACTAGCTTAATAAGCTACGCTAAGTTAGCCTAGCCAATCACGCCTGAAATTTACACACGTCTATCAACATGTGGCCAAAAATGTCACATGGAATGAAATTGTAGCTAGATATATATGCGAGGTTGTCTAGAAAGTAATAACTAAAAGCTTTTAGTGCAAAGTTACGTAATAATTTTAAAAATGAAAGAAGTATAATTCATACCTGAATTTACCGCCACCTGCGCCGCCATGATACATTACACTGGCATTGAAAAGCTGGACAGACGTTTCTAGTGTTGTGCCTGTGTGAAATTTAAAATAACAAATTAATTTATCATATTCTGCTCATACTTCTCGTCAAAAATAGCAAATATGATTTAATATTCCAATTCTGTTTTCAATCTTTTACACATTATTGTATTGTCTCAATAATCTCTTCAGGCGGGGTCCTAGTGCCGATATTAATATGTCTTCAGATCCATGGGAAATGTAGTTTACAACGACAGGTTGCCCAAAAAAGTAAATATTTGACTGATGTGTATGTTGTGTATTTTATTTCAGTCTTTATTTTAAACCTTATAATATTTTAAAACTTTATTTTTCATGAAATGAAAAATATAAACCAACAATTTTGCTGCGAATTTTAAACAAGCGGAACCAACGTGTGCCCGGATCTGTTTAGAGTCGTACTATTTTGTCGTTACACCAACCTGTCCATGCAAATTTGGCAGTAGTGGAGTAGCTATGACCGCTAAAATGAAAATACGTTGTTGCTGACATGAAAAACGCTATTACTGCCATATATATATATATATATATATTAAAATAGGGTGATTTTGGACTAGACGATGGCCCGGGTNGCCATATATATATATATATATATATTAAAATAGGGTGATTTTGGACTAGACGATGGCCCGGGTTGTGAAAGTGTTTCGGACTTTGCAGAATCACTGGAAGAAGTCCACATTTGCTGTATGCGTCCTGTCTTACGGGGGCCACTGGGTGTATGGTAAACACTGGTGGGTGTCCCACTTTATATTTCATTATTTGTATATGGAAAAATGACTGTTTAAAGTGGTGCCAAAGTAGATGCCAGTAGCTGTGAAAGATCAGTAGTTTAGGCATAATATGAACTGGGATCCGACCGATGCCAATAATCAATATTTGACAGTAAGAAAAATCCGATAACGATAATAGTTTTTGAGGTAAACACAAAACATGAAAAACGATCTTTGTCATGGATCCTTACAAGTGGGAAATTTGCAGTAGCGTGCAAGAATATTTTTCCATTAACAATGACATTTATTATCAAAGGTGACACTTGTAGTAAAAAAAATAAAATTAAAAAATAGCCAAACGATTAGCAAATAGCAGAATGCTATGAAATAATAACTACTGATGAAATGAAATAAAGTCAAAATTTATCTTAAATTATTTGAATGGACTTGATGTAAAGTCTGCGATTATATGTCTCTGTCTTGTGTCCTTTCAGTGACAGTGTTCTGAGGAGAGAAGCTTGCCTGGTGGCCAGGGTAAGAAATCCCTTATTTCTTCTTCTGCATCAGTTTGCATCCAACAGCATCATAATCTAAAGCCTGCCTCAACAGCTTATGTACAATACATATCATCATCTCTGTGTTAGGAATTTGGGCGTCAACAGATTACACCACAGGAACAGCTGAAGAAGGCAACTGTTATCCTGAACCCTGCAGCTTGCAGCGGGTAAGAAGGCAAAAATCGCTAAATATCTTGCTGACACTCATGTCTAGATCTAATTCTATTTTTCTTTGGATCCTGTCTCACTCTTTCTCAGGAAAGCCAACAACCTATTTGAAAAGAATGCTGCTCCTATCCTACACCTGGCTGGTGTGGAAATTACAATAGTCAAGGTATGATTTGACTCTTAAACAGATCAGAAGAAGTACTGACTCCACTACACCTGGTGCAACATCATGGTTAAATATTACCTATATTGGCATTCCTCTGCAGACTGACTGTGAAGGCCAGGCAAAAAAATTGATGGAGGTTATGGAACAGACAGACATGCTGATTGTGGCAGGAGGAGATGGCACCTTACAGGAAGTCATCACAGGTTTATTGCGGAGGCCAGATCAAGTAGGTGTTGCCATCTATTTATTATCATGGTGCATATGCCTTGGTTTTGTCAAAGTTTAGTTTATGGAAGACTGGAAACCAAGACAAACATTTCCTCTAATGATATTATTGGTGGTTCTTTCCTAATGACAGGATGCATTCAGTAAAACACCAATTGGATTCATTCCACTTGGGTCTCGCAGTTCCCTGAGTCCAAGTCTTCACCTCCTCAGTGACAACAAGGTCAAGTAAGTATAATATCAAAATCCTTTGAGTACTTGAACTCTTATCTCATCAATAAGTACATGAGTTTGCTCAAAATCAAAGAATTTTTTCCTTCTTCTGCTCTTTTTTCCTCATTGCATTGTTTCCAGGGATATTACATCAGCAACACTCTCCATTCTGAAGGGGGAAACGATACCTCTGGATGTGCTGCAAATCAAAGTGAGGAAATGTCTTTTCATTCTAAAAAGTCTGAAAATAACAAATGTTGGTGTTTCTCACATATGTAATTCTCTTATGACAATAGGATGCGTTTTTAGGTTAGTTAGATTATAAACTAATTTGCTTTGAAAATATTTACATTTCATTTTTTACATTACATTTGTGTGTGTGTGTGTGTGTGTGTGTGTGTGTGTGTCCAGGGGGAGAAAGAGCAGCCTGTCTTTGCCCTGATGGGACTGCGTTTGGGTGCTTTTAGAGATGCAGCTGCAAAAATCAGCAAGTAGGAATCCAGAATTGGCCACTCAGATTATAACCTTGGATAAACCATGACATAATCCCAGAACCAAAAATGACTAATTTGAATTATTTATGATTTTTGTCCTCATAGATATTGGTACCTTGGACCACTGAAGACAAAAGCAGCACATTGGTTCTGTACTCTACGGGTAAGGCAGTACTAGTACAATATATCAGGCCAGTTTCTGCCATTTATTAGATATTTGAAGTTGACCTTCAATGTTGGATATACTGATATCCCTGCTATGTAAAAGTCTATTAATCCTTCAGTGTAATTCCTTAATAACAGCTTTTGTAAGTAATTTTTAAAAGGAATTCCCCGGAAAAGCTTCCAATCCTACACCAGTTCTAACACTTCTGTTTTATAGCAGTTCCTGTTCTAAATGCTGTTTCTCACCTAAAAAAAAAGTTAAATTTTGTCTGGACCAGATATTGACAGCTTAATATCAGTATCATATCAGTGCCCTGCAGCATACAGCATATGTTATAGATTATTGCTGCACCTACATGTCTTCTATTATTTCTTTCTCGTGCCTGTGTAATCCTGTTCCCTGATGATGCATTTTAAGCCCACTCCATGTTTACAAATGTCCCTCAGGAATGGCCCTTGGTCCGAGAAGTCTCATTGTCCTATTTGCCTCCCACCCCTCGGCCCCTAGACCTTCCACCTCAGAAGCCTCTCAGGCCCAACCTGCTCTATCGCATCATTCGCAGAATAAAAAACTACTGGAACCCACCTGTTGAAGGTAATAGTTTGCAGACAACTTGGCAACATGATTGGCATCGTAACAGACAACATTTCTGAGTGCGTTTCTGTGTTTTCTCAGAGCCTCCAATAGTTGAAGAGCTTCCGAAGTGGGAGGAGCAGCAGCTGTCCACTGCAGAGCTGTTTATTAAAACCCACAACAAAAACCCTGTGGAGATGGTCAGTCCAAAAATGACTGCACATTATAAAACCTCACAAGTCTTCCAGTGCTGACACGATTCCGTTCAGCCCCACCTGCTCCACTTTCTGCCTTAAAGTTGTGTATTTTTCTATTTATTTCGCAGCGCATAAATGACTCCCTGATGATCTGTGCAGAGCCCGACGACTTCACCGTTGGCGAGTTCATCACTGTGGGGTCAGTAGTAGTAGTAGTAGTATGTGACTCTAGGTGTTTTTATATTGGCATGACTAAAAGGAGGTTAAAAGGGTTTCTGAACATAAATATGCCATTCAGATGGGCAATCCTAACTATCCAATGGCCAAGCATTATTTAGAAGCCTGACATAAAAGTGAGAGTAAACTTAAGGTGATGGGGATTGAATGGATAAACCCAGATATTAGAGGGGGTGACAGACTAAAAAAACTCAAACAAAGGGAAACTTTCTGGATTCATCGCCTTAAAGCTACAACATATCCAGGGCTGAATGAAGACATTGATTTCTCCCCTTTCCTCTAATACAAATCAGTTTGTATACTGTATTTTGTATACTGCTCTCTGTTAATGTATTTCTATTCTTGCCTCTTTTTGTTGTTTATTGATGAAATTGTGTATTTAAATGTTTTTGATTTTAATTGCTATGCACAATATCATTCTTGGCTCCATCTTGAGGGCATCTTGTACAGGGCATTTCTTGCTTACCTGGAGGATTCTGTGAATCCTCAATGTGGCACACGTGTGAAACATTTTATAATGAGGTCAATTCATTCTGGCTCACAAGCACTCTGATGAAGGCAGATAGCTGATATGCGTAAGTGCGTTTTTTTTTTTTTAAATGCTGTATGTCCATCGTCTAATAAAGGCTTTTTTNTTTTTTTTTTTTTTTTTGATACCACCGACTACGGTATGGTTCAGGAAATCCACATGTTTTGATTTATGGTAATTCCCCTCCAAGAGCGCGTGTGGAAGATGAATACCTGAAGCGCTCCGTGTACAAGTGTTTTTTCTTAGTAGCAGTTGTAGTTGTCAGTTGTCAAATTCAAACATAGATGCACTGTTAAGTTTGTAAAAGTTCTGGCAAAATTTGTGTTTATTTAGTTTTAAATAAAAATGTGTTTCTGTTCTTTATCATAGAAGTAAAAAAGAAGACGACCCAACTGTGTTCACTAAAAGTGCCACAAAACTGGAAGCCAGTTCTTGCCGACTGCGGCTGCCAGAGGTCAGAGGCTTTCTAACGATTTGATCCCAAGTTATTGCGTAACGTTCCAGCAAATGAAAGCTTGGTGGGAAGTATGGTGCTGGTATGAGTCATCCTGTGGGCGGAGCTTACTGTGATTGTCCTGACATTTTACTTTCTGTCCCAAATCTACAGGGTGCTGGTGGCTTTTACAACATCGACAACGAGGAGTACGAGGCCATGGCCGTGGAGGTGAGTCTGTTGCCACGGAAACTTCGCTTCTTCATCAGTGCAGAGCGCAGAGAAGAGCTCCTCTTAGATGCAGTCATAAACCAGAAGCAGACAACACCACCAGGATAAACTGAGTCCATATTGAAAGTGGATATCTGCAGTTTTAATTCATCATGAAGTGCTGATGGTGTGAAAAGTCTGTTTTACAATATTTAATGTTGATAAAACATTCATTTGGTCTTATTTTTTAACAATAATGAGGAGGATTACCTTACATGCTATTTAGGACCACGGTTTTCTTTTTCTAAGTTAGCCATGTACAGTATGTCTTTCAAATGGACTTTGTTTACAAAACAGTTTAATTATGTCTCTATAGCAGAACTGTCAATAAAATCAATGTATGTTCAGTTCAGTTCTGAAAGTTGTGTATCAAACCCTAAATACTAAAACACTGGACTGGAAAAATTGCTTGAAGATGTTTCGCCGTTCATCTGAAAGGCTTCTTGACTTGTAGCAGGAACAGGTAGCGGCATTCATTCCAACACTGGGACAGTTCTGCCCACTGTGGGATGAAGACACAGTCGAACCCAAGTACTCTCTGGACTCAACCACATCCGCATCACCACCAGATCCGGGTGGAGACACCGTTTCTTCCCAAATGTCACATGGCTGCCCAATGGCCTCTCACCATTGACAGCAAATCGTGATATTTGGACCAATTAAAAACCAGGGACAGGTATCAGAAGAAAAAGCAAAAGACAGTTCTTACAGTAAGGACTATACTGCTCTACGATGTGTTCACTGTTCTTTCATCTTTTCGTCTTACGTCTTCTCAAGTCTACTGGAGCCTTTTGGCTCTTTTGGCTCTTTTGGTTGAATTTGTGCAGGATCCCCAAAATAGGACTTGTGTGTTTTGTACTTGTGATACCTGCTGGTCGTAACTGGGAAAAATATTACATGACTGGTTGAGCTCATTGGTGATATAATAAACCACGTGATATTTGAGCCATTTACTGCCAGAGAGATGAATCAGAGGTAGAGACAAAAGACAAGACAGAAGCCAGTTCTGAAAGACTATAGGGTGCAGAGTGTTCAAACATGTTCACCAGCCTGCTCTTTTGTCTTACGTTTCTTGAAATACACCAGGGCCTTTACTGTCAAAGTAACAGAATCATCAGTTTGGTTGAACTTCAGGAGAAACTTGTGGGAGGCATGCAAATCTAAAAGGAATGGAAAAATAGTTAATTAGGGTTACAGATAAAGGATTAGAAAGATCAGTATTTTATTGTTTTCAATGGCAGTACAGTAAAATTACCAGTTGGTCATGCTGTTAAGTTATTGTGTACATTACTGACATCTCTTACAGTGTGTCACATTAGTCAAGGTGAAGACTGATGTGTTATTTTGTGAATATTCCAGCATCAAGAAGAAACTCTTGCTCTAGGTTTGCTTTCTTTGACATTCGGTGGGGTGACGCACTGTGCAAACCATTTACTTAGTTAATGTTGGTACACATCTGTGAACAACTCCATAAAGAAGGCGTTTTATACAGTGAAGTGTGTTGTGTACCCTTTTCCATTAACATATACCTGTAAAGCAAACAGCAGAGGAGGCCTGTGAATGCCTCTGCTGGCGAGCAAATAAACCAGAACAAACCATTTGAAATGCAGCAGGTCATTCAGAAACGTTAGGAACAATACAGTCTGTCAGCAAATACACTAAGAAATCAGTCAGTTTGCTGGAGTACAAGTTTAAAAAAGTCACATTTCCATAAAGGCTGCATTTAAAGGACCAGACAGGTGATTTTGCATGTTTGAGCCCAATAAATACAACCTGCATAAACGTTACATTCTGCCAACTATTTTCCAAAACATGCTGCTGGAGCAGTAAATATTCTTTTTCCTACCTTCCAGGCTGCCATTGCTTTTAGTTCGTTCCATAAAAATCAACTTGTGAAAACTTGAAACGCGCTTAAGTCAGTAATCTACCACAGCGAACATCTAAATTTTTATTTATTTTTTTTTGTACAAGTAACGTAATTTTAGCATTTCAACATGGATGCAGCGCGGAGCTGCACAGAAAAAAAAATGCATGTCTCCACCTGGAAATGTACTCGCAGTAGAAGAAGGCTTTTACTGAGAAATTAAACCAGCCGTGCCTTCTACAATCATGCCTAAGTGTTAGCAGGTGAAACATTGAATTTTTAAGGTGGATGTATCACCTGAACATTTGATTTTGAAAGATTAGGCAAAATATAACAAAAGCTAAAATGTTTTTAAGTTTTGGAAAATGGTTGGCAGTAGCGCAACACATAACACGGGTAGTATTTTTTGGGCTCAAACATGCAAAATATCACAGTATGGTCCTTTAAACACCTGCACTGATGCTTAGGTGCCATTCTCTTTCAAAAATGCTTATTTTGCACCGGAACATATTAGAATTCCAGATGCAGGCAAAATGCTACAGGCTCTCCATTCTCCTCCCGGTGAGCAGGACTCCACAGATCATTTTTGGAATGTAAGAAAATGAGAGTATTTTCAGGCTCTATTCATCTATCACCAAATTAATTTAAATAAACTTCTTAAGGAAAAAAAATCATTTGGTGTGACGTTCTCTGCCCCGTACATTTAGCTTTACGCTCGGGGAGTCAGCCTAAGAACAGCCACTTAAATTTCTATAAGGACATCATCAGCCTCAGGTGTTCCAACATGGAACAAATTATCATTCTGGTGGCAATGTGATGCTTTGATTAAACGCCGCATCTCTGCCAGGAGTATTCAAAAGACACAGTTGGCCCATATTTAGAGCTGGATTCTTTCTAATGGGACTGTGATGAAAAGAGAGAGAAACCCTCAGCCTTTCTGTGGATCTGCCAAGAGAGGAGGAGCCGAAACCTTCTGCTCAGCCATCACCATGACATCAACACGTCCCCAAACGCACAAAGCCGTCTTTGTCACGGACGCAGACAAGCGGACAGGATCTCTTTGAAGCTGATCAGCAAGTAAACTACAAATGGCTCCCTCAAGGACTCTTCATTCAACAGGATCACACAAGATACATTCACTCCACCTGATTAACCAGCCGCTGGTCGGAGTAAGTACACACACACACACACCACTTGTTGGCTCAGACTGTACATCAACAGACCTCGTGGTAAAACACAGGACCATAAACATTCCACAACAACTTTACAATTAAGCGTGATCACGTGTGCATCAGAATATCGTCCTGTGGCGGACATGGTGCAATATTCATGAAAAGTTAGTGTTACAGAATCACATTTACGGACAATTTAAGAATCTCCACTCGTCAAAACAAAAGCTACAACGTGTGTAACACAAGAAAAATTTACAGAACTCACCTCGTACGTGAAGTGCGATCGTGATCAGAGGAGTTATTATCAAACCGAATGAAATATTTAACAGCTTTTCACTCACGTCAGTCAGCTTCAGAATAAACAGCCGTTCTCTTTAAAAGAGATGACTGCGCTCACATTTTACATTTACCTCACTCTGATGCACATGTTCCTATTGCTTTCTTTGTGAAAGGCCAAAAGAATGGTCAAAAAGTATTGGTTTTACTTATTCCAAAAGCAGCTTAACTAGAAACATCACCTGAAGCTTATGAAACATCAATGTATGATATTACAGCTGAAGTTTTTTAGTTTGTCCAGTCTATTATTCAAAGCACAGATCTTTTCCCAATTCATAGGAAGTACTGAGTATTTTCAGACAGACTCTTAACGAATCACGAGTCAGAACTGTTCTTGTTGAATATCAATAAAGATATTTGAAAAAAAAAGTCAGAATTGTGAAATGTGTCAAAGTCAGTGACTTTTGTGGAGATGAATGCGGTGGAAAAGTGGAAAATGAGGCACAAAGAAATTAACCAATAATCCTGCTGTGATGATCAGATCTGATCAAGATTCATCCAGCGCTTCAACCCTGACCTCTCAAACCAGGGTCAAACTCTGATGGAAGCAAATGGTGTTTCTCACAAAAAAAAACAAAAAAAAAATGGCCGTGAGTGACATTAGGTGTGCCAGGAAGCAGCGTCTATTCATCAGCCGCTCTGGACCAGTGCTCCTCATTAAATGTCCTCATCAGCAGTGGCAGGAAAACGTTTCCAGAGGTCAGACGAGACACAGAGCGGGAGACAGCAGGCAAAAGATGACGTCCCAGCGTCTCCTCGTGTCTTGGCGTGTGCCTGGAAGATGTCCAGTGGCATCGCAGGAAGCCTGACGGAGAGGATCAGGGGCAGCAGGGGTTGTCTATGACCAGCGTGGCGTCGATACCGTAAACCTCCAGCAGGTCCTCCAGAAAGGAGCGGTCACCCTGAGGATCCAGCCCCATGACGCTCATGTGCTCAGAGGTGAGGGTGCGATCAGAACTTCCTGCTACCTCTGACAGGGTCTGGAAGATGCGGTTATTCAGCTCCATGAAGTACCTAGTAAAGACATCTGCATCAATATATGCGTTTAAAGGACTATACTGGTGATTTAGCATGTTTGAGCCCAGTAAATACTACCCGCATACAATTATTTTCCAAAACATAAAGCCATAGTTTAGATTTAGAGTCATTTGACCGTTAATCTTTCAAAACCAAATTTTCAGGTGATACATCCACTTTAAAACTCAATGGGCATTTTAATTTCTATGGAAAAGCAGTCTTCTCTTGTGACTATATTCCCTGGTGGAGACATGCATGTTCTTCCATGTAGCTCCATGTTGGATTGGTTAAATTAAGTAACTTAGACAAAAAAAATTTAATTGATGTTTGGTTTGCTGCGATGGATTACTTATCTCAAGCACATTTCTACAAGCAAGCATCTACAAGTTGATTTTAATAATGTACTAGAATAATCAGCAGGAAAAATAATTCTATAATAATAGTAAGAAAAAATAATTCTAAAAATTACTACTCCGTTAGTATTTTTTAAATGGCTGGCAGTAATGTAACATGTATTTATTGGGCTTAAACAACCAAAATCAGCAGTATACTCCTTTAAAGTCATCATTCGACAGTCTCCTAAATCCCAACTTAATAGGATTTAATGAATAATGAAACATATACAGTATATATAAGGATATGTATAAGGCATATCATGACCATATTTCCTGTGATTATGAGTACATCTGTGGATATGAAGAGATGTTTAAAGGACTCACAGAATAAAGAGATCCTCTTCACTTGATGTACAGTCTCCATCCACCTCCTGAGAGTAAAGCAGCATTTGCCTGAAAAAAAGTCATCAAATATTACCAAATCTATCAAAAAAAAAGGTTCCGAAGATATAAAGTTTTGCTTTGCCAGCATCTACATTAATTTTTGCTCCATCTGATATCAGTACAATTTAATTTTTGTGTGAAATGTTTTAACTTCGATGATTTCTGAATGTTTCCATGAATTCTTTTAGGAAGAAAATCTGACACATGCAAGAACCAGCCGTATGAACAGATTCATTCTTCAGTGGCGTGTACGAGTGATTTAGGAGAACTTGCCACATTCACCAATTTTCTCGTATTCTGAATTTTCTCTTAGGCACAAACAGAATTTACGAGTGTCAGACCTGGTGTATAGCCACGTGTATTTAGGCTGCTGTCATCCAAAACTATGTTTTTCACTAATAGATTGTATATTTCATTGCTTTGAAGCAATTCTGAGTCTGAAAATCCTATAAAAATGAACCTTCATGATTATGTTCACATTTTCCTGCAATTCAATCTGCAGTTCAAATTATAATTCTAAATTTGTTCATAGCATAATCATTAATTTAAACTGGGTACTGATGCTATTGTAGGCATATAACACTGCAATATTAATATGAACATCTCAAACTGCAAAACAATTTGCACTAATTGCAGGTTAATTTGTCTCTGTGTATAAGGTTTAACAGGAAGTGTAATCAGGTGCATCATGGCTGATTTACTTCTTGAGCGTGTCNTATAAGGTTTAACAGGAAGTGTAATCAGGTGCATCATGGCTGATTTACTTCTTGAGCGTGTCTTTAGCGTGTTGATATATTGGCAGAAAGATGAATGGTTGTTCTCGTGGTTCAGATTACCGGGCTGTGCTTCTTCAGATCGCCACAACTCTGCAGACAGACTCGCCAGTCCAATCCTATTCCTGCAGCATGTGTAGCCTTATATGGTATTATTGAGGCGTAATTATGCTAATTTACAATTCTCATGAACGCACGCTTCTTTACGCACAAGTGGCATTCGTCACGTTTACGCAGGTGATTTACAGTTATCTGAAGTTAGGAACATTTGCTGAATCTGACGTGGCACACTCGTATGAGCCCACCGTACGAAAAAAGTAAGATAAGAATATGAAAATGTTCTTGCATGAGGCCCATTGTGTTGCTCCGAGCATTTTCACATTAATTCAAGTTACTTCACAGTTAACATCATGCTGCTTAAACAGCAGCGTACCTCTGTTCACTCAGTTTCCTGTATTTCTCCTTGTCCGCTGCGTTGAGTCGGAGCAGCGGCTGCAAACTGCTCCTGTGTGTTTTCACATTCTGGTTATCAATGTAGACGTCGTACAGCTCCTTCTTCTCCTCAAAAATCTTCTCTGTGGTGCCTTAAAACATATGCAAGCATGCTCACATATAGAAATTCATTTCCAGAGATTACAAAGAGGTTAAACAGCCGTCAGCGTCAAAGCTTCACTTACAGGCCACGTACGACAGCTCTGTTGCCAGGGTGCTGATGTCAGCTATGTTAATGTAGAAGAAAGGACGTAATTCAGGGACAGAAACTCCAATTCCAGGTATAGAGACATTGGCCAGGCAGCAACAGCAATACACTGACGGAGGACAAGAATATGTGAAATTAATTATCTATAAGGAACAAGAAAAATGAACAAATTCACCCTGAGCTCTTTTTGAATGTTGAGGACAATATTTGCATTACAACCACAGATAACATGGTAAAACTAACTGATACAGCAACGATGCATTCAAATGACAGCAATTCAAAGGCTGCGAGTGTGTGTGTGCAAGCATGTGTGTTCAGGCGTCTCACCTCTGTAGCAGACCACGCCCACAGGTGGAGGGGAGAAGATCAGGAGACGTTTCCGGAGCAGGGCAAACTTCCACAGCACCATGATCTGCTCCCCAAAAAACTGGATGAACTGGGACATGCAGCCGGCGGGGTGAGTGATCTGCAGCCAGGAAATTATTCATAAGTACGACTGTTCTCCATCATCGTGGAGTGAAACCGCAGACTGACATAATGCTGAAATCTGCGACCAAATTTGTAAAACTGAATTTCCCTCAAATGAGCTGAGAAATTCTTTGCATAAAAAAAAAATTCCACCGAAAGTATGTCAAGTTTCAGAACACTAGCAAGAGATCACAAACATGGTTTAAGACCGTGTGTGTTCCGTGTTTTCGGACCTTCATTTCTGGGTGCATGCAGCGGTTGATCGTGGTAACGCTCCAGGTTGGACAAGCGGTGACCAAGCCATTTCCTGCTGGGGGGAGGACAGCCTTCTTGTCTTCATAGAAAGCCTCCAGTGGAGAGTATTGACCAGGACACTGCAACTGATGTCTACAAGGCAATGAGAGGAAGGATTCTACAGAAATTAGTCAAACGTGATGGTTCAAGTCTCTCCTGTGGTATGAATAATAAAACATAAATATAATACAATAAATAAAATCATTTTGGCACATTCATGACTCATTGCAGCACACGTTGCATAATCCAAATGTCCTGAAGCTGAACGCTGGAAATAATATGAATCCATGACTCTAAATATTTACTTCATCAGCTCTCAGATTTTCTACACTCCAAAACTTCTAGTCACCAAACAGCAATACGAAGGAAAAACCATTCTCCTGAGTTTCAAATTTAAACAACAGATACTTTTTAGAGTTAAAGTTTTTAACTCGCAGCTTAAGACTCATTTTTATAGGCTTGCTTTTATGAGATGTTATTTATTTATTTTGTGTATTCTCTATATTGATTAAATGCCTTATTTTATTCTGTGTTCTGTCTGTCTTGATTATTTTATTAGATGTCAAAGCACTTTGTAAACTCTGTTTTTAAAGGTACTGTACAAATAAAGATTATTATTATTATTGTTGTTGTTGTTATTATTATCATTATTAAAACAGAGATGAAGACAAAGAAACAAAAGCAGCAAATCTATAACAGTTACAGAAGCCAACCTGTAGACTGAACGCTGACCTGAAACTGCACCACAAATGTTCACAGTTTCAGCTTTGGAAAAACTAATCCTTATAGGACCATACCAGTAGTTTTGCATAAACCCCCCCCAAAAAAATACTACCTGTGTCACATTGTGTTACTGCCAACCATTTTCCAAATCATAAAACCATATTTTATTTTTCATGTTATTTTGCCAAATCCTCTAATCTTTCAAAATCAAATGTTCAGATGATGCACCCACCTTAAAAATCAACGTTTTGCCTCCTAACACTTATGCATGCTTGTGAAAGCACAGTTGCTTAATTTTTTGGCAAAAGCATTCTTCTCCTGGGACGTCATGTTTGCTGATGGATTATTACATAACTCAGCTTGTTTCATGTCTCTACAAGTTGATTTTTGTCTGAAAGATAGGAAAACCCAGTTTGGAAAATGGTTGGCAGTAATGTAACATGCATGTAGGTGGTATTTATTGGCTTAAACGTGCAAAATCACCAGTACGATTCATTAATAAATTAAAAAGTAAGTACAAAACATGTCAGACCTCTCACATGTTAAATATTTTACAGTGAATCTTATAATTTCCAGTTTGCAAAAGTCACTTTGCAATGCTACTGGAGCCAAGCAAAGAATATTTATCTTGCTCAGCTCATGAGGAACACTTACTTTTTATTAGGAGTCAGCAAATAGCGGCCCACGAGGCAAATATGATCCTTAAATAAAATGATTTGACCACCTGGCAAAAACTGAAATGTTCCTTATTAAAGGACCATACCACCCATTTTGCATGTTTGAGCCTAATATATTCAATTTTCATACATGTAATGTTACTGACAATCATTTCCCAAAGCATACTACTGGAACGGTGAATTAAAAATGTTTTTCCTACCTTCCAGACCTCCATTGGTTTCAGTTCATTCTGCTATTAAAATCAACTTGTTGATACTTGAAACGTTCTTGGGATAGGTAATCCATCATCACCAACAAGACGTGTATTCAGGTTTTTTTTTAGAAGTTTTGTAATTTTAGTGTTTAAGCGCAATAAAAAGCATGGAATGAATGTATGCCTCCACTGGGGAATATAGTCCCAAAAGAAGACCTGCATTTATGGAAAAATTTAAATGTCTGTGACTTCATAAGGCTGTGTAACTATTAGCGTGGAGTTTGAAGGTGGGTGTATCGCTTGAATATTTGATTTTGAAAGATGAAGAGATTTTGCAAAATATCAGGAAAGCTGAAATGCAGTTTTATCCTTTAGAAAGTGATTGTCAGTAATGTTACATGTATGAAAATTGAATATATGAGGCTCAAACATGCAAAATGGCCAGTACAGTCCTTTAAGATTACTCATCAAAACTGCCGATTTTCGCCATCTAGTGGCCATTGTTTTAATCAGATGGCAAAATAATCTCCTAATAAAATCAATGAATTTCATTTTCTTCAGTAATCAGTTTTTTGATTGGTCAGTCGTGATTGGGCACCCCTGGTCTCCACCATCCCTCTAAAAATGTGTTGCTGATAAAATCTCCACAGATGAAACTAAATGCTGATCCTGTTTTGCTCCTGTATTCTGCATGCATAGAGTGTTTATGTGACCAGAAAGGTAGATAAAGTAATTCTGCAGACTGGATCAATTGCCTTGAATATAGATTTTTATCGCACTAAAACCATAGTAACCAGTCCAAAAACCTACACTGTAAGAAACTGGCAGTAATCGGAGCTCTTTGTTTGTATTTCTAAGCAGAAATAGTAGCTGTGCCATATTTTTTTTGTACATAGTCAGTGAGGAGATAAGCTTTCATGAGAGGTTTGAAGTGGAGTTACTGAAGAGATGAGAGGCTCAAGGTTTCTTCCACTTCTGTGCTTAGACTTCACACAAAAGCAGTAAATAAATGAGATCTTGTGATGAGAGCATTTTAAACACAGAAGTAACACCAGGAAGAGAAAAATAAGGAGAAACATGTAAACATGGTGAAAAACACGGATGGTAAATAAAAAAAGAAAGAAAAGCAAAGAAAAACTCGTCTTAAATATGCCACCCATGATCAACACACACAAATACCCACACAGTGTGTCTTACCTGACTTGGTTTTCCAGGAAGTGCATGTATCGGTAAAGCAGAGTGTAGGAAGGAGACAGAATTCCCACAGACTTCATCCTGGCTCCTCGCTCCAACTCACTCTCCACAGGCATGTTAGCAAAACAGGCCAGCCCGAAGTAACAGCCTTTACGGAAATATCTTAAAAAAAAAAAAAAAAAAAAAAGAGTCAGAAATGAACGACAATTTCTTGCAAGAATATAAAAACAGATCTTTAATCAAAGGTTGGATTTTCTGACTCTTAAATGTCGTGGGTATACATACATAAAATCGTTGGTGATCCGGTGGGAGCCGCTGGCCATTGACTTGAATTCAACTCCGTCTAGATTGATGTCTTGAGGCAAGCACCACTCCACCATATTACCTGTCATTCACAGAATATTACCATTCATACTTCTGCTTTTCATGTTTGCTGTCACAACTGTCACCCTGACCACTTCCTGTAACTTTATGTGACATAAAGTCAGTGAGAGTGAGAAGCATTGACTCAGAATGTTTCTATATATTTGAACAGAAAGTGCTGGAACACTAATGTTAAAGACAAGTCTAAATGAACTAATATACTTAAATCACCATATTGGTATTTTTGCATGTTTGAACTCAATACATACAACCCCACACACACTTTACGGGACTGACAACCATTTTCCAAAACATACTCCTGGAGCGGTAAATTTTAGAATTGTTTTTACTACCTTCCCATTGGTTTCAGGTCATTCCAGTTTGCTATAAAAATCAACTTGTAGAGATTTGAAACAAGCTTGATATAGGTAATTCATCACGGTGAACCAAACTCATTCTTTTTTTTTTTTTTTTTTNTTTTTTTTTTTTTTTTTTTGGAATTTCTTAATTTAACTGGAGAAATTAAAAACGACTTTGCCTTCTACATTTGGATGTATGTGTTATCAATTCACAAAATCACTGGTACAGTCCTTTAATCTAACAGATTAGTTGCACATTCATTGAACCTGGGCTTCAGTTACTTGAAAATGATCTGTAATATGAGTTTTATGTTTGAAATTTGATAGATTCATAAAAAATCAGGCAGCTCATGTCTTAAGTGTGGAGTTCAGGTTACACCCCCCCCCCCANCCCCCCCCCCCAAACTACTCTGGAGGATTTGACTGGGCCCCCTTCCAAATTAGGATTCTGAATTTGGAAGCTAAAGATGATATGAAAATGTTTCACAATCCCTAACAGACAGCAACATAGGCCCTAAATCAAACTGAATCAGTTGCTATGCAGTTTTCTCTCCGTTGCTTTAATCCCCAAAAAATGACAGATGACAGCATAGAATAAAATATCATAAATATAAGAGACTTCATTAAAATTATTTGCCCTACAATTCTGGGATTTAAAACCAGAAAGCTAAGATTATTAAAAAAAAAAAAAAAANTAAAAAAAAAAAAAAAGAGAGAGAGAGAGAGAGAGAAACTACCCTCACCTGATCGAGTATCAAAGGTAACTACGAACACAGCCACGATTTGGTCCTTTTCCTCCCACTGGTCTCTCACCGACAGGCCGGAGAACGTGACGGTACAATCGGCACCGATAGCTTTGTGAAGATCCCGCCCGGGCCCAGGGTGTTCCGTCCGGGGACGAGCCGAGCTGTTCCCGCTGGGAATAACAGCTGATACCGTCTTCGTCGGGCTGGTTATGGTGGTGCTGCTCCACCCAGACCCCGCTGCAGTGCCAGTCTGTGTGGGAGCGGCTGGCTGGGAACTTTTCGGTGCGTCTGCCTCCTGCGACGGCGGGACCGTCTGGTTCGGGTCGGACGATGGGATCTCCTCCCAGTCCAGCAGCGGGGCTCGATCCGCATGCTCTACCATGGTGCTGCTGCGTTCGAAGACTCGGAAAAGGAGGAAAAATAACACCAAATGTCCCGAAGATTAGAGCCCGTTACGCCGCCGCTGGTAACGGATCATGATTTCCTGCTGCTCCCGCTGTTGTTTACCATCTATTTGTAAGCGTGTCACATCCACGGACGAGCAGGTTTTCCTCTCCTGCCTAACTGTTTTTATGACGTGCCGTCTTCCGCCCACGTGATCTTATTACTATTTCATAGCTTGATTTATTACCAAACGTTCACTTTTCACCTTTTACAATCTACAGAATCTTCAAATCCTTTTTATTGTAACTTGTACACAAATTTTTGATAATAACGCGCTTTTCATATTTAGTTTTATTAAAAGTTTATAAAATAATACCTGAGAATATATAATTGTTCACATTTACACATACGGTCACCTTTAAACGCGAAAATATGCGATTAATATCTATTTTAAAGACAGGTGTGTCGTGAATGAATGTATAGGTGATTCAGCCAATCAGAGAGCGAGATGCCTTAACCCAGCTGTATAATTTATTTAAACAGGAAGTTATTAGAATACGCGGCGGGAAATTTGAGCGTGGTGGTGCAAAGGCGACTTATTCGTGAGTACAAATGTTAAAAACTATTTCTGTTCGAAAATAAATCATTGACTGGGTTATATGATTTATACATAAATATTTTTTAACGCTAATATGTCTGAAAAAATGACGTCAGAGTGCTGCATTTTAAGTCTTTTACATACAAGTGTAGGCCAAATGACCCAAAACATAAATCGAATCAATTTTGCGTTAAAATTAAGTGAAATACTGGCCCCATTCAACTGTAATGACGATTTTAAGTTATTAGGTTCTAAAGCTTAAATAAAAGAAAACACTTTTAAGTCCATTCATGCTAATTAGCAAACTTTCTGCTGCGGCTATAGCTGTATGAAAAACAATGATAATAAAATACTACACGAATAAATAACTTATTTTATTCAAATAGACCTGCTAGAAGATGACAAACAGATGGTTCTGTTTATGGGTTTTTGTCAGTAATATGTTTAATCTGAAGATCATTCATGTAGGCCTATATTTTATCACAGCTAAAACTAATTTTCAACTTAGATTTAAATCATTAAAATAAGTTTTACCAATCCAGCTCTTCTGGGCTTTAATAAAAATCTGGTTTCATCACTTTATTTTAAGATTTACTAAATTAGGAGTAACCCTAATCTAATTATATCTTGTCAATGGAAATCACTGTAAATGTTTTAAATTACCCTTTTCCCCAGCACGGCGATGTTGTTTGATGGGATTAGCCAGACGCTAGACTTCTCTAGCTGTGGAGAGGAAGGAAGCAGCAGCAGCAACAGCAGCAGCAGCAGCGATAACAGTTCAGATGAATGCATCTTGAGGATCCAGAGTCCCAGCTTTGTGAGCAGGACTCCCAGAGTTCAATGCCACCGCAGCAGAAGCAACACCTTATCCTCCTCTGTGCAGTCCAGCCCCTTACCCTATGCTGCCTGGAGGAAACTGAGGCTCTGCGAATCTCCCAGCACACCCAAGGTGGACAATACTTCAGACTGTCAATCAACAATTTCATCAATCTGTGGTCTGAAATGACTTATGTAAAGTGAATCTCATGTGGAGCCAATTCTTCTTATGTTGAATGAAATGCATGTTGCCTTTCTTCCCTGTAGAGCCTGCTATCTAAGTCGTCCCAGCCTTTCTCCAGCACTAAGATAAGCCAGCCTCAGAGGACCCTACGTTTCTCCTCAGCTGCTGCAAATCTCATACAGTATTGCAGCCAGGCACCATCTGTCAATGTGAACCCTTTCACTCCTGAGACAGTACGCAGGAGCAGTGAGAACCAAGGGTGGATCACATGTAGGAGTGATGACAATCACTATGGACGCAGGTGAACAACTATTTTGTGTAGTGTCGTAGCTTAGGCAGAAAATTTGAGTGTTTTCTTGATATTTTACTCATATTTTAGAACATTTCACATAATATAGGGAATGACAAAACGATTACTTAATTCAAATTATAGATCTACTCCAGCGTTTCCCTTGGGATTATCAAAAGTCTCTTTCTTTGTTAGCTGGTAATTGATTAAGTCCTGTCATGTTACGATGATTAGTGTTATGGAACACATGATGAGATAATAGTTTGAGTTTTGGGTAATCATTCTGCTTTTAGTGCCCTTATGCATGGGCCTAACCTTTTTAAATCTCTTAGTAATGCAGTTTTGTTCAAAGTACAGGCATGTTGTAAAATTTGTACTGCCTGACATTCAGTCTCACTTTCTTCTCTCAGACTGAAACACAGCCTAACGTCATCTGGGGAGGATGAAGCATTTCTCCCACCTAAGGTACAGTTATTTTTAGCAGTGCTTTCTGTTGAGTAACCTCCCTCTCAGATGCTTTAGATAGCGATTTCATCATCAGGCTTTGTCATCTTCCACTGCCTCCTCAGTTCTTGTATTGGTACAAGAACGGAGGCATCAGCCACTCCTATTTCCGGGATTTTTCTAAGGAATCTCCATTTTAAAAAAAATAAAAAATCTGTGACATGCTTCGCTTGTGGAAATGCTACCATATTTGGTAACACATCAAACAGAAACCCAGTGCTTTTGGCTTGAATCAAACTCGAGTCTGAGCTTCATGACGCGTGTCCCTTCTTTAGTAATTAATTTGGTTTCACCCTCCATCTGGCAGAGACGAGCTGTCCAGGCCTTCATGCTGTCACGGTATGAGAGCGAATTTCTGGAGCTCGAGTGTATTGGTGTGGGAGAGTTTGGAGCAGTGTTCAAGTGTGTGAAGAGGCTGGATGGTTGCTTGTACGCCATAAAACGCTCTCATCGACCCCTTGCAGGTTCAGCCAATGAGTGAGTCATCAGTATGCCACTCTTTGCAAAGTTCCCCTCTAACACATTAATTCATTTATTGATTTAGTGAGTATTTTTGACGGTGATGCAAAGGAAATGAGTACTGAATGAAGACTGGTCCTAACTAGAATTGTTGCTTTGTCTTTTCAGGCAGCTGGCTCTAAAGGAAGTATATGCGCATGCTGTTCTCGGACACCATCCACATGTTGTCCGCTATTACTCAGCATGGGCAGAGGATGATCACATGATTATTCAAAATGAGTACTGTGATGGTAAGATCCAGATAAAATGACAGTAAAGCGTGACTTTTTTTTTTTTTTTTNTTTTTTTTTTTTTTTATTTAATTAAATTCTGAAAGTCTCAGGTGAGATAGATTCAACCTTTTGCTTAAATACCAGCAACCTGTGCGTTTGTGTCCCAGGTGGAAGCCTCAGCGATGCCATTGTGAAGAAGGAGATGGAGGGTGAGCTGTTTTCAGAGGCTGAATTGAAAGATTTGCTGTTACAAGTGTCGATGGGTCTAAAATACATCCACAGCTTAGGCCTCATACACCTGGACATCAAACCAAGTATGTCTGAGCATTTTTCAGTTTGCATTTGCTTGCCTACAATTCTTCTACTGTGTCAAAATCTGCCTTGTTTCAACTCTCTGTAGGTAATATATTCATTTGCCAGAGGCCCAGCATAAGTGGGGAAAGTGAGGAGGAAGACAATGGAAGCATTTCAGCAGGAGTTATTTACAAAATAGGTATCAATCAGATTTGATGGTGCGTAAAGTATTACTTTGTTTATTCTGTGTTAATGACTTGTTCTAAGATTCTAGAGCTTTTCTGCAGGGGATTTGGGTCATGTGACATCTGTCAACAATCCACAAGTGGAGGAAGGAGATAGTCGCTTTCTGGCCAGTGAGGTCCTGCATGAGGTTATATTTAACTCCTTGTTACGTGCTGTGTAATTGTTGGCATTTAAACAACAAGCCACTGGTGTTAAGAGGGCTGACTATAAATTCTAAGCCTAGCATAGAAAGGTGTTTGCTTTTTTTTTTTTTTTAANTTTTTTTTTTTTTTTTAACATGGTCTCCCTTAAATGTGACACACTTCTGCCATAATAAAGGAATTTTATCCCATTTTTATATGTCCAAAGAATCTTCAACATTAGATATGATGTCATTATTTGTGGCAAAACAGGCTCCAGCTAAAGCCCTTTTCAAGACTGGGCAGACTGTTACAGTCTGAAGAGGCTCAGAACTTATCAATCAACCCTTGTGTGCATTGGTTCCACTTTTAGTATAGCCTTGCAGCTGAAATCTAAAATTCATTGCTGTCTTATATTCTGAATGTTTCTCGCATCCATTTCAGTTTTTTTTTTTTTTGGGCTCCCCAGGATTACAATCATCTCCCCAAGGCAGACATCTTCGCCCTGAGCCTCACGGTGCTGCTGGCGGCTGGAGTTCCTTCTCTGCCTCAGAATGGAGATGAATGGCACAACCTCAGGAAGGGACAGCTACCCAAGCTGCCACAGGAGCTCTCGCCTCTTTTCAGAAGCCTCCTTCAGGTTCCAATATTTCTGGACTTACATTTCTATGAGATCTTTAAATGTCTGATTGTATCATAATTAAAGTAATTTGATTGTCATTCCATCAGCAGCGTGAAAGCAAGTTTTCTCATATTAACTGGTATTACTTTATTGCTTGTTAAATACTTTTGTTTCAGTTGTTGCTGGATCCAGACCCGACAAAGCGGCCTTCTGCCAAGGAGCTCTGCAAACACAGCATCTTAAAGGAGGAACGGCCTGGGAGGCTCGCTGCTCAGCTACGCCGAGAGCTCAATGTGGAGAAGTTCAGGATAGCCATGCTTGAAAAGTAAGAAGAGATAATACAACAATTTTACATTGCATGTTTAAGGTTTGAAGCCATACAAGATACATGGGAGTGTTCCAGGATTAGGTTTTTCTTCTTGTAGTAAGGTTTCTATCACATCTACCACATAATGAGTATTATGTGGTAGATGTGATAGATAGATGGTAGCCACTATGGTGGCTCTTGCTATAATCTAGCAAGAGCCACCATAGTTCCTTCTTGCATTAAAAATGGTTTTATGTAGTAAGTGATAGGTTACAATATCTATGGCACATGACTAATGAAATATTAAAACACAGAATTGACCATGAGGTGCTCAATGACATAAATATGACCAGAAGGTGGTGCAATTATATATTAAATTGTAAGCAATGTGGCAGCTATTCTGCAGCCTTGTACACTGATTTCTGCTTGTCCATTTAGACTTGATTTATCTTTATTTTGTTAGTTAATTATTCATGAATCTTAATTTTTGTGTGTCATGGTATCAAATATTGGGCTATATAAATAAATTTGACATGTTCATGCCAACTAAAAGAACTCACTCCAATTCCTTTCCCACAGAGAGCTCCAGGAGGCCCGTCAGGCAGCTCTGTCACCCCAGCCGACTCTCTTCCCTGGGCTACAGCCTCATTCGAAGACGGGGTCTCTACCCAGAGNACCCCAGCCGACTCTCTTCCCTGGGCTACAGCCTCATTCGAAGACGGGGTCTCTACCCAGAGTGGGGAGGAGGCTGGTTGGCAGGAAGACAGCACGATCCATGAGTTTCGGCTGCCCAGGATATGGAGTCTGATGACACCAAGGCTGACATGCTTACTCTTTAACTTGATGATACTCTTCTTTGGCAGCCAGATTCTGATGAAACTGCAGCACCTCTCGAAGAAGCATTTTTAACAAATCCCCGTAAAGCAAAAATCTCGATTAAAATAACTCATTAATGACAATGGTTTTTAAAGGTCTGATCTAATTCAAACCTTTTTCTTGAGTGTTTTATTATAACTTTAACTGCTACAGAGCAATGTACTTGAACGTCAAGTACTTGCTTTATTTTTTAACTGTAAATAAACATAACCATTTTATCTGATGATGTCCTTTTTTTCAGAATTGAGTTAGATTAGTCATTGTTTATGAAAGGCACACTCCGTCATTCAAAACTTTAAACAAAAAATCACATTCATAGAACACGTGTGAATGAAAAGGGACTTTCCACAACAGACTTCACTGAGTTATCTGTAGCTGCAGAACAACCACCTAACTGTATGATTGGTTACAGAAATGGACTTTGGACGTTTTACAAATTAAATGTTTTCTCTGTATAGGCTATATAATTACACTAAATTTAGGCTTTAGTTTATCTTTTACTTATTTTTTCTTATGAGTATTTCAAGTGGTTATTTTGTAAAATACCCATTCTGACTGTCAGAAGGAAGATAAAGTTGGGCATACAGTTCCGCCCAGCTTAGTTACGTCACCGTGTTGCATTCAACACAATTGGGAACTTTTTTTCTAGTGCGTTCTTCCAGCCGTCTATTAGCATGCACTTGAGTGCCACATTGCTGTTATATGACGAAGTTTTACTACTGAACAGACTACAACAAAAATACTACATTTCAACAAATGTACTGCTTAGAAATCCTACGGTCATAAATTATTATAGAGATAATTTCACAGTCTAATGGCACAGTCATGTGACGTTTTCTCCGACAGCTTTTGAAAGCAGCAGATGAAAAAAAAAAAAAAAATTTTGCAAATTGCTTGTTTTGCCGACGACCTTTTAGTTCAGCGTATTATGAAACAAACAGCGATAAATGGTGTTTGAAGTTGCCAGCTATACTCAACGAAAAAAAAGCAACTAAATAGTAAGCGTTAGTGTTTCGAATCTGACTTGGCATAGTTGCTAAGTTTTGTTTTATCTTCAAACCAAACTTGCTAAGTTTGTGATGCACGACTGCTATCAGCGCATACCGTTCGCATTTTAGCCAAGTTAGCTAAGAGTTACACATTGTCATAAATAATTCAGTTTGTGCATTTGTTTCACATTAAAGGCAGGTGTTTTAATGCTAAATATTCGTTGTTTTAGATATATCTTGTTTTTTTTTTTTTNTTTTTTTTTTTTTTTGTTTTGTTTTTAAATTTATATATATATATATGCGATTTGTGCTGACTTTTTGTCTAAATCAAACAATCTTAGCTAAGACCAGGAGTAATTACCGATGGAGGAGTTGGGGAATCTGACCAATGGGACAAACCCTTCGCTTCTCATTTTGGCCTTCCTCCATCAAACGGACTGCAGAATCACCGAGTACCGAAAAGAACTTGAGGATTTGGGCAGGGAGTTGAATGACACCACGGGCATCAATTCCAGTGGCCCCTGGATAGGCACCCTGGAGGATGAGAGGCTGGAGGCTGATGGTCACTTCCACAGCAGCATCAGAGATTCTCTGGATGACATTCATCCGACTGTGGATCTGGAATGGCGTGGTGATCTATCTATCTGTCTGTCTGTCTGTCCATCTGTCTACCTATGGGTCTGTTTATTTCTAAGCAGTGGAAGACCAAACAAGCACACATGAAATCTACACTTTTGATACTTGTTTTTCCAATATCACATTATTGTGAGTGGGGAATAATCCTATCACTTCACAGTCCAAAAATCATAATTCACATCTGATCAGTTGTTTTCTGTTATGACTCAAAGTGAAAACAGGAAGTGTCAGAGGTTCCACACACCTTATTTATGTATTTAAACCCACATCTGCAAAATGTATGCACTACAAATTAAAGTCATATTTGATCAGAAAACACATTAAAATGTGCACAGTTGATGTGCATGTTTGGCCTTCCTGTTAAAACCAGGAATGTAAAGTTGAAACTTTACATGTTTATGATGTTTATGATGTTTATGCATTCATTTCTCATATAGTGAACCATGAGGAAGCGGAGGCCATTCAGGCGGTCGCAGCCGAACTGAGAGAGATCGCAGCCCAGTTTGAAGCTGACATTGTTGCTCGAGCGATCCAGAACCTGGACATGAATCTGAAAAAATCCCCATTCCATGTGAGTCTGATCTGAGGGCTCAAATATCTACATTAATAATTTTAAATATAACGCAATATAACTCAAACTTACATTGAATATCCTTACTCTCTCTATATGTGATCTGGGCTGTAAAAAAGCCTCAATGTTATTAATTTACAATTAGTACAAAAAGTACATTATGTACTAATTATGTACATTATGTACTAGCACTTGTTTCTGGACTATATGTAGCCTAGTTTGTTATTCTAAGCTATTATATCCTATCTTAGTACTATAAACATGTTCCTCAATGGTGGACAGGAGGTTTAAAATGGGCAATGACATCTTTATGAAGTCACCAGAAAACAGGAACAGAATAAAATGATGGTGCTGTCTTCATAACAACAGATAAAGGCAGTTTCAGAAGAGGCAGTCAGAAACTACAAACCAGAATTTTCCATTTTTGCCATCTAATCCGTTAGTGTTTAGAAACAATTCTGCACTCAGTTAACTTTCACTATTATGGAGGTACAGAAAGTAGAGAGATACATGCTTCAGTAGTTAGAAATAAAAAGATTTGTCAGTCAACTTCTATGATAACTGAGCCTTAATGTGTTTATAATCGAATTATTTGATTGGCTGTTAGCAATACTGATGGATCCTGTGTTTGTTTCTGCGCTCCAGATGTGGAAAGATCACCTCATGCGGGCGGTGGACTGGGTGATGATGAGTCAGGGTGTGGTTCTGGAGCAGCTGCCCCACGAGCGAGTCGTCATGGCCCTCACTCTCACTCTCGTTAAGGGAGTGTGTGAGCAGGCCCCGCAACTTTTGAGAAGTGTCTTCCGCACGGCGCTGGAGTACGTCAGCTGTGTAATGAGACGGTGACGTTTGAACTGCAGGCTGGGAGGAGAGGAACTCAGAAAGCTGAAATAAGCATCTGCTGCTCCAGACCAGCTGACTGTGAAAGGAGTCGCATCAACCTGTGGTAGCAAAACACTCACAGTGGCACTATGGAGGTTGTTAAAGGACCATACCACCCATTTTGCATGTTTGAGCTTAATACATTCATTTTTCATACACCAAAAGTTATTGACAATCATTTCCCAAAGCATACTACTGGAACAGTGAATTAAAAATGCTTTTCCTACCTTCCAGACCTCCATTGGTTTCAGTTCATTCTGGTACGTTATTAAAATCAACTTGTTGATAGTTGAAACATTCTTGGCAATGATAGATAGGTAATCCATCATCGCCAACAAGACGTGTATTCATGGTTTTTTTTTTTTTTAGAAGTTTCATAACCTTTAGCATTTAAGCGCAATAAAAAGCGTATGTATCCAGGTGTACATCTCCACCAGGGAATATAGTCCCAAAACAAGACCCATTTATCGAAAAATTTTAACAACCGTGACTTCATAATTTTGCGTAACTATTAGCAGGAGAAACATTGATTTTTAAGGTGGGTGTATCGCTTGAATATCTGATTTTGATGAAGAGATTTTGCAAAATATCAGGAAAGCTGAAATATGGTTTTATCCTTTGGGAAATGATTGTCAGTAACGTAACGTATGAAAATTGAATATATTAGGCTCAAATATGCAAAATGGGTGGTATGGTCCTTTAAGATTAAATCAAAATGAAGAATTACCATTATATTTTCTGAATGACACCTTGAAGTTTGTGTTTTTGACAAAGTGAACTTTTGTAATACAGTTTATTTTTGTGTGTGTGTGTGTGTGGTCAATTATTTTAATGGCTGATTTGTCCTTTCTATTTTGATATTTGTTCCTGAGTTGTTTTGAGAAAAATGGGTACCTCAGCTTTGAATTGACATTAAATTGTGATATGTCTTTAAAAAAATAAAAATAAACATGAATCATTTGGAGATTGTATCGAATATTCATTTAACACTAACAACATACGAGTTGATCTTTAGTAATACAATTCTAATTGACATTGTGGCATGAAAGTGAAACTTAAAGTACTTCAACAAAGCACCACAGATGTTCTCTTTAATCATTTTATTAGCTTTTCTTATTGTTCTCAAAGTGTTTTGTAGGAAACTCAAGGTACACAGTGCTATGTTAGGGCCGCTGACATCCATCCATCCATCATGTACTTTTTTCAAGTATCCCTTTGTATGCAGGCAGAACTGCAGTCCATGAGTGTTATTATTATTAATGTGTAACACTGGTTGACATATACATCAAAATCACTTTCCTATTGTCCCCAAAGGCCAATATTTTGTGGCCCACCTTTGCATGATTTCATATTTACAGACATAGAATTCAAGTGATTAATACTTTTCAAAAGAAAAAAAAATTCTGTCTACAGAACATAACAGTTCACATTTCCTCTTCAAAAACTCCTGTATTTATGTTTAATTAGTAGTAAATAAGGAGGTTCTGCTTGGCCATTTATGCCTATAAAAATGTCAGTTTTATCCAAATGGAATCTGAAAAGACAGTATTCCCTGTTCATGTGAAACAAAGAAACGGGTTGATGTTTTTTTTTTGTTGCAAAGCATCATCTAAGGGCCCATTTATATTTACGTGCCTCATATCAGAATCCTCAGCCGGCTCAGAGTGACTTTCTGACTTCCTAAATGGAGGGTGGAGTAACAAAAGCAGAGTTTGAAAGGCATTTGGGACAAGTACTGAGGATAATAACACCAGACTGAATCAGCAAGGAACCAAAGAGACAGCAAAGTACATAAGTAGGACATATAAATGTGTTGTACATCTGATTTGATCTATTTAATTAAGGACTGTTAAATATTTTAAAAAAAAATCAACATCAGGTATTCTCCTTTTAAGAGTATCAAACTATCTCAAATGGAAAATCCCTATCATAAAATGCAATTCATATACTTAGGGTGTGACTTGCTGTAGATTTCTGTATTTTTGGATCTATAAAGTCACATACTGATAGCAACAAAATATCATCCATAAAGTGTTTTTAATTTAAATGATAACATGTACGCTATCATTTCTACCACATGCATGAGACCGCATTTATACCAGTATTATTAGGACAAATTTAATCGCTCTTTAGGCACAATCTTTAATGTCAGCAGGTTTCTGTTTCAGTGCTACAAATATAGTGTGGAATGTGGAAATGCTGAACTTAAAATTAATTCACGCTAGGATCTTGCTTGAACTGACGCCGGTTTGCAAACAGGTACACAAAGTATCACATTTAGAGGGAAAAGTTCCTGCATAGAAGTCTTGAAAACTAGAAGCCGTTCTCGGAAATGGTGACTGTGGATTTTGACATTTATAGTAGCAGGCAACTTTCCATGTAGGTGTGCTGACTCAAATAGCACAAAACGACAATCCCAAAAGTAAATCACAGGAAGCAAAAGAGGCAGAAAAGAAATTACAGTTCATAACACTTTCTAATTTAAGAATTGAAGGACTGCAGGACAACTGAAAGCAAAGGAGGGTTTTAGTTCCCCTTTTCTGTGACTGCACCTGCTGCAAAGACAGCAAAGCATCATGGATCCCAGCAGTAAGCCTGTGTACGAAGTCAGATCTGGGATTTTGCTGAGGGGCTTTTTTTTTTTTTAAAAACAGATTCTAAACCTTCAATTGCAATTCAGGTAACAAAACCTAATGATGTCAGAAGAACCACCGTGCCTGCACCAAACAACTCATTCCTGTCCCAGCATCCTGGAATCTCGTTCTCTTGAAAAGGCCCTCCCCTGAGAAAGATACCGCTTAACTATTCTACTTCTTCCTGTAGGTCATGATGCCGTACACCACCGCAGCTACAAATGCCACCAGGGCGCCTCCATACAGCAGCAATGGCAGCTCTGGCTCTGGTTCTGGCTCCATCTGCACTGGTGACTGCTGAGGTGGGGGCTCCTCTACAGGGGCCTCTGGGGCTGGAGGTGGAGCCAGTGGGACTTCTGGCTTTGTTACAGTCTCTGGTTCAGGCTGGAGCTCCAACATGTCGCGAGGTACCAGCTCCTCTACTGATACTGAGATGATTTCAGGTTCTGCTGGTGGTGTGAAGACAGGGGCCACAGCCTCCTTAGCTGGAGACGGGGGCGCTGCCTCGACAGGTGCCGATGCGGCAGCAGGTTCTGGCTCAAGGTCTGGTTCCGCTGCAGGAACAGGTGAAGGTGCTGCAGGTTCTGGTACAGAGGTCTTGGGGGCAGCAGCTTCTGAGACAGGCGGGGGGAGCTCTGGTTCTGGATTGAGGGATGGCTCTGCTGACAAGCTCGCAGGCGTATCGATTACAACTGGCTCCTCTAGTGAAATCAAGGAGGCCGGGGCTGTGGAATCGGCCTCGGACGACACTGGAACAGGTGGAGTCTGGTCCCTAAATTCGGCTCTGAGCTCAGCCAGCTCGCTCTCTGTGCCCAGAACGCTCATCATGCTTTCCTCTATCGCACCTTCACCGCCTTCCTCCATCAGCTCAGCATCCTCGCGCTCAACATGAACAATGTCCGAGTTTGAGGAGTTGTTTTCGCTGCGCTCCTCGGCCAGGGCCACACCCTCGTTGCTGCCCAGGCTCTTCAGGTCTTCGGGGTCCATCGCGCAAACCTGTGCCCAAGACTCGTGATTGGTCAAAGACACAGGTAGACTTTCTGTCTGCCAGGAGCTCTGCCCGCTGCTGTTGTCTCCGGCGCAGAGCAGTGAGGAGGGCGGGCTGAGCTGGTCAGGATGCTGCTCACCTGACAGGATGTAAATGTCGTTGCTGTCTTCAGCGATGGTCGCAGCTTGCTCGTCCTCTGCCGCCAGACCAAAGATGGCAGCCTGAGGGAGAGAGAGAGAGAGAGAGAGATGGTNGCTCGTCCTCTGCCGCCAGACCAAAGATGGCAGCCTGAGGGAGAGAGAGAGAGAGAGAGAGATGGTGTCAACACATGCTGTAACCCATACCAACCAAGGTTTGATTTCAACATTAAAGAAGATAATTTTACCCATAAAGAAAGACAAAAATGTTTTTAATATGCAGGGCCGTAAAAACAATAAAAGTCATTATCCGGATTACTTTACATGAATCAAATTTCTGAGTTCATATTACAAAAATGCTGCAAAATACTGACTAAAACTTAAAGGTGCTTTCTAAAAAGACCTTGAAAATGCCATTTTACTGATGATGCAACAATGCATGTCACACAGCAAACTGCTTTACACTCTAAATTATGCTTGCACGCCACCTAGTGGTGCAGATACCAAACAAAGCAGGATCAGCAGCCATGCAAGACTTTCTGTTATGTAATAGAGTGAAAGAAAGGTCACCTTGCTTTATTTGAACTAATTCAATCAAACATTAGTGTGTGCTGAACATGTTTAAACAGAAGGCAAACTCTCCCCAAAGCTAGTTTGCCATGTCAACATTTCACAAAAGTGCAAAAAGAAAGAAGAAAAAGCTGCGTGAGAGCGATGACCAGCCACGCCTTTTGGTTTTGCTGAGGGGAGGACACGATGCAGAACTTTAAAAGGGACTAAATATTCAATCTGTTTAAAACTGTGGCTGCACTGATGTGTTCTGAGGATATTTTTGTGGATGACAATTTTCTACTCTGACGTTTAATGTATTAATGTCGGAGTGATGTTATAGTTATGCGGCAAACAAAACATGCAAATTATAACCAAAATCTTCTCTTCAGTACTATCCTACTAGAAATCTGTCACATCTGCCTAAGCATGACATCTAACAGATAACCTGAACACAAATAAAACTGCTGGATCAACGAGAGAAACAAACTGATTAATAAAGCTTGAGGCGTGTATGATCCGTGTTACGCTGCTGTCCATGTCACAGTTTAGGTGTGACCTGACCAGATCAGATAGAAAGAGACAATGAGCCAGGTGTGTCTGGAATGAAGGGTGTGTGTGTGTGTGTGTGCAGAAGACAGAGAGGATGTGACAGTAGCTATCTAACCCCATCTATCCTTATTTATTTCTGTTTATTTCAACACCAGTCCAGCATTTTGCATCTGAAACACACACGGCTAAAACTCCTGATGAAGCACACGCTAACTAGTATTACTCTATGTAAACTAGAATTTATTCAGTAGCATGTTCAAGGTGTGCAGGTTATTTTCCTTACAAGGTAACTGAGTGTGTTGTGGCAGATGCAACCTGGGAGGCAGACAGAGATTAAAGGACCATACCATCCATTTTGCATGTTTGAGCCTAATATATCCAATTTTCATACATGTTATGTTACTGACAATCATTTAAAACTGTATTTCAGCTTTTCTGATATTTTGCAAAATCTCTTAATCTTTCAAAATCAAATATTCAAGTGACATACCCACCTTAGAAATCGATGTTTCTCCTGCTAATAGTCTTACGAAGTCACAGTCATTTAAATTTTTCCATAAACACAGGTCTTCTTTTGGGACTATATTCACCAGTGGAGGCATACATTCACTCCACGCTTTTTATTGTGCTTAAAAGCTAAAATTATGTAACTTCTAACAAAAAACCTGAATACACATCTTGTTGGTGATGATGGATTACCTATCCCAAGAACGTTTCAAGTATCAACAAGTTGATTTTAATAGCAGAATGAACTGAAACCAATGGCAGTGTAGAAGGTAGGAAAAACATTTTTAATTCACCATTCCAGTAGTATGCTTTGGGAAATGATTGTCAGTAACGTTACGTGTATGAAAATTGAATATATTAGACTCAAAATGGGTGGGAAATGCAAAATGGGTGGTATGGTCCTTTAAATCTAACAGTATCTGGAGTTACAAACATCCTAACATTCTCTTTCTCCATAAGCTGATTTGCATGAGGGATGGCAAAAGCTAACATCTGTATTTGGTAACACTAAAAGCATCCTTGGTGTTTATATATGCTTTTATGTTTCTGTCAAATCATGCAACAAAATTAAGCAAATTAAAGGTGGATTTTGATTAGAATCATTGGAAGGGTTTGTTGTGTCAGGATTGCTGCAATAAAGAATAACAACTGGGTATTCTTTAACCTTAAAATCAGCTACAACAATCATTAACCATTTCCAACAAAAATTTATAATTATTTTCATCCAAAACCGCTTAAGTATTTGAGCTATAAAGCAGAAAATCACTTATCTAACAGTCCATCATTAGAACTAACGTGTCTGATCAAATGTAGCCTAATATGATTTATGATTAAATCAGAATTAAAGCAAACAACTCTAAAACCTGCAGCAACGATTAACATAAAAAAAAAAAAAAAAANAAAAAAAAAAAAAAAAAAAATCTCACACACCTGAGAAGACAATCTACCGTGATGTTCTAAATGCTTAATTTAAGATTCCATGCTGTCCATCAACGATGCATAAGTTAGACGTTTGAGCTTATGAGGCGTTTTATCATCAGGCGTGTTCCACAGTTCCCACCTTTGCCCCAGGTACAAACATTCCTGTTCCACAGCCAAACCTGTCATTACCTCACTTTGAGCAGCTCAGATGTTATTTTAACTCATTATTACATCGCTGACAGAGGGCTGAGTATGACAAATCCTATTATACAAATCCTTAAAGGACTATACCAGAGATTTTTGCATGTTTGAGCGCAATAAAAACTATACACAGATGTTGCATTATTGCCAACCATTGTCCAAAATGTGTTATTTTTGCTAAATCCCCAATCTTTCAAAATCAGTAGTTCAGGTGATACACCTACCTTAAAAATTCAATGTTTCATTTGCTAATGCTTACACAAGCCCATGCAAAACCCCTGGTATGGTCCTTTAAAGCAGGAACCATCCCTAAAGCCACAGAAATGTTGGAAGAGATCAGCTGTCAAAGGTGCGTGACTCACAAGTAGCTGCTGCTTTGGTGCATCCTGACACATACAGTCAGCGTGCTGTATCTCCATGCTACATTATCCACCTTAAAGGACCATACCGGTGATTTTGCATGTTTAAGCACAATAAATACAACCCACTTACATGTTACGTTTCTGCACCATTTCCCAAAACATTACTGGAGAGGTAAATGTTAGAATTGTTTTTCCAACCTTGCAGACTGCCATTGGTTTTAGTATAAAAATCAATTTGTAGGGACTTGAAACATGCTTGAAATATGTAATCCATCTCAGAAAACAACACATATAAGCTTTCTTTCTTTTTTTTTTGGTCAAAGTTACTTAATTTAACTGATCCAACACAGCATACAGAAGAAAATGTACACCAGGCTTTTACCAATAAATTAAAACAGCTGTGCTTTCCTCACTCACACAGCAGCAGGCAGCACATTGAATGTTAAGGTGTGTATCACCTGAATATTTGATTTTGAACGATTCATGGATTTGGCAATAACCCAAAAACTAAAATATGGTTTTATGTTTTGCATGATGGTTGGCAGTAACGTAATATTTGTACAGGTAGTATTTATTGGGCTCAAACATGCAAAATCATGGGTATGGTCCTTTAAAAAGGCACACTTCATATATCAACAAAATATACACACATACGTGTCTCAAACAGGACACAGCAGTGACACCATGAAGCAGAGGAATTCTGTATTTGATCATTTTGATGTCCACAGATGTGCGACATGCATTTATGAGGATTATATCAGTATTATTGGTGATGAGTCGTCACATAAAGTCACGGAGAGGATAACCGTGTAACACCCAGTGCTGAGAGACAAATCATCAACATCTGGACTGTTAAGCATGATGAAATAAAAAAAACAAAACCAAACGGTGATTTATAAATGGATTGTCTATTTATCAAACGATTCTAATGTGTGATTCTCATGTGTGAAATTGAGATTATTATGGCAAAATTATAGTTATTCCCTATGCATTGCATTGATCATGACTATATAACCAGTTAAAGGACCATACCGGCCATTTTGCATGTTTGAGCCTAATATATTCAATTTTCATACTTACTGACAATCATTTCCCAAAGCATACTACTGGAATGGTGAATTAAAAATGTTTTTCCTACCTTCCAGACCTCCACTGGTTTCAGTTCATGCTGCTATTAAAATCAACTTGTTGATACTTGAAACGTTCTTGGGATAGGTAATCCATCATCACCAACAAGACGTGTATTCAGGTTTTTTTTAGAAGTTACGTAATTTTAGAGTTTAAGCACAACAAAAAGCGCAGAGTGAATGTATGCCTCCACCAGGGAATATAGTCCCAAAATATAGTCCCTGTGTTTATGGAAGAATTTAAACGACTGTGACTTCATAAGGCTGCGTAACTATTAAGAAGAAACATGGATTTTTAAGGTGGGTGTATCACTTGAATATTTGATTTTGAAAGATTAAGAGATTTTGCAAAATATCAGAAAAGCTGAAATACAGTTTTATCCTTTGGGAAATGATTGTCAGTAACGTAACATGAATGAAAATTTAATATATTAGGCTCAAACATGCAAAATGGCCAGTATGGTCCTTTAAATTTCATTTAACATTTTGTCCTTAATGACCTCGCTAACAATGTTCTTGTCCTATGGGAAACTGTGTGTATTCTGAAGGGAATGTTCCAGTCAGCAAAGATCTGACCTGGTGAAGGTCATCTTCCTGGTACTGTCCTGGGAAAGTAACTCAACAATGTGAAGGAGTTTCACTTGATAGAACAAAGTCCAATATATAAAAATCCAATATAAAATCCTATATATAAAAATCCATATATATTCCATATAAAGGAACATGGATGATGACGTTTGTCTGTGGTGATAATAGATGAGTGTAACTTCATCTTACTGAGAGACATTTACAGAGCTTAGAGAACTCGTCTCTGCTGTCTGCAAGCACTGCAATAAAAAACTACTTAAAGGTGAGAAGCAGCCAGAGTTATATTTGTGTCTCACATTTATATAAAGAATATTTCTACCATGCAGTGGATGAGAAATTTCCACGACAAGATTGACCTGGAATGATTCTTGCTCGTAGCTGCAGACCTAAATTGATTCTATTTTTGCTTCATACAGTAATTTTCAATTAATGTGATGGAAGCTCGTGTCAGCTGACGACCTCACGACTGATTAAATCAAACATGTTATTACCAGATTAATTATTTTGAATGTTTACTTATTTGAATTGAAGCCCGAATAAATGCAGAGGGTTGTGTCAGGAAGGGCATCCGACGTAAAACCTATGCCAAAGCAA
>VXCM01003091.1:50000-58246 GCA_014773175.1 Lucifuga dentata | reverse complement strand
ACACACACACACACACACACACACACACACACGCTAAAAAGGAAAGTTAACCATTGTTTTGCTGCAGCATCTTTTCCGCGTACGGACTGAGCATGCTCAGAATGTCTCCGTGATACTTTGACCTTTTACAACTGAAATTTTACACACAAACTAAACCTCAGGATGCTGGTTTGAGTGATTGGCCTTATTGCTATAGCAACAGACAGTCAGTGGGCGGCGTGGGTTTTCTGTGACCCGTCTGTGGGTGTTTCCTGTCTTCTTCACCCAAACATAAGACTTCCTGTATGATTCAGACCTGGCATGAGATAATCTGTCATCTGTGACGTAACAGCAGCATCTGTGCGAGGCTAAACGCTGCAGGCCGCTGAAAAAGAACACCTGAGCCTGAAGAAAACTGTGGAAAAGTTCTCTAATGATAAACGAGGACCAGGTTCCACAGTGAGGCGTTCAAGGTCAAATGCCAGACCTGGATTTTATCCCAAAGGCTCACCTAAAAAGACAGAAAAAGGGAAAAAAGGGACGTTCAGAAACAACATGGAGGACGATGACGTCTGAGGAAATGAGACTCGGCTGGAATGAGGTACAATTTGTTGCCAAGGACAACGAAATGGAGAGAAATCACCTGAAGCTCGTTTCCCAGAGAGACAGAGACGAGAACTCATAATTCACAATGTGAGCGGAAAAACCAGGCGTGACAAAAAAACTCCAATGAAAATATGAAAACAGGAGAAAATGTTTAAAGAGATGCTGGTATCAGATCTGGTTTGACGCGCTGAGAAATGTCTAAAAGTTGCACTTTGTCCGTCTGTTTGCACTTTATGTGGATGAGAATCTAAATCTTCCTCTTTGTTCTGCTCTGAATAAATACGACATAAACGTTTGTTCCACTGTTATTAATTCATTTCCTGTTTTTGATTGTAAAGGGAAAATGTTTCAAATGTTATGAAATGAGACAATAAAGGACCATACTGTCTATTTTGCATTTTTGATCCTAATATATTCAATTTTCATACATGTAACGTTACTGACAATCATTTCCAAAGCATACTACTGGAACGGTGAATTAAAAATGTTTTTCCTACCTTCCAGACCTCCATTGGTTTCAGTTCATTCTGCTATTAAAATCAACTTGTTGATACTGTAAACGTTCTTGGGATAGGTAATCCATCATCACCAACAAGACGTGTATTCAGGTTTTTTTAGAAGTTATGTAATTTTAGTGTTTAAGCTCAATAAAAAGCGTGGAGTGAATGTATGCCTCCACCGGGGAATATAGTCCCAAAAGAAGACCTGCGTTTATGGAAAAATTTAAAGGACCGTGACTTCATAAGGCTGTGTAACTATTAGCAGGAGAAACATGGATTTTTAAGGTGGGTGTATCACTTGAATATTTGATTTTTAAAGATTAAGAGATTTAGCAAAATATCAGGAAAGCTGAAATACAGTTTTATCCTTTGGGAAATGATTGTCAGTAACGTAACATGTATGAAAACTGAATATATTAGGCTCAAACATGCTAAATGGATGGAATGGTCCTTTAAATTTGGTCATATTGAGGTGACTGCTAAAACCTGGAAAAAATACATCATAATAGAAACTCAAATTCACACGTTTATAGGAATAATTAAAAAACATCTTAATTTGAGTGTTTTTTTTTTTTGACTAATTGGCTGTGTGCCAGTTTGCTGCTGTTCTCAAAGTTCAACTTTGACATCTGCTGCACAGCAGTGTGGAGCCATTTCCCAAAACGTCCACACAACTTTCAAACTTAAAGTGTGATCAGAGCTGAAATCTCAGCAGCAGTAAAATCTGCATCTTACTGAGGTTAAAAGGCTGCTGAAGCTGCAGAGCTGATCTGTCCAGACAATTTATTTTAACAAAAACAGGAAGATCTGATCAGAGGGACCTCTGACATGAAGACAGAAGTCTCTGAGGCACCAACATCTGTAGAACCTGGCATGTATGAAGCTGATATTCAGCAGGTTTAGGACGCAGGGACGTGCTGTGTCACGTGAAGTTGTTTGGATGAGCAGTTCTTAACTTGAGCTGTATCAGTAAAAAGTAGTCTGCGCGGCAGGATACGCTCCGGTTCAGTGGCTGCGGCGCACAGCATAAAGTCCAGCCGGTTTTGAACAGCGCTGCACTAGTTTTAATAAATAAGAAATAAGCCTGGTTTGGTTTGGTTGGTGTCTGAGGTTAGATGTTTGAGGCAGAAAGGAGGTATCCTGTCTGAGGAAGTCAGAGTTCATCATCGCTGCAACATCTGGAACAGGATGTGAAGAACCTGATGAAGATGTTTTTTTTTCTTCTGCGGCTGAGCAGAAGGACACAGGTGAGACTTTAAGGCCTCTGAGACAGCTCTGTCCAAAGCTGAGTCCTGTCTTTGCATGGAGACCTGCAGCCACTGCGCACACTGAAACTTTTCACACATGCGGGAAAAAATGTTTGTGGAGACGTTTCACGTGACTGCGTTCGATAACAACGTCACACCAATAAATCTGCGTGGTATTTAACAGATTATTGATGATTTGATCGAAGTGTTTTTGGCTAATTTTTGTCTTTGTTTTTTCAATGATGTTCACCAGAGCAGCAGCGTGACCAGCGGCCTGTTCTTGTCGTGGCGTGGCGTGGGTTCTGATGCTGCTGATCCTGTTTCTGATGAATCTGTGACAGAACTTGAAGATGTTTCCAGATTTACATTGTTTCCTAAACGCTGCTGTGCTTCCGCCATCATGTCCAGCCACGCCAGGCAGATCAGAATCTGGCTCGCATTTGACGCCAGAGCGTTCAGAACCAGCGGACTCAGGCTTTCCTTTATGAAGCCCTGCAGCTCAAACACGCAGAGGTCAGGGTTCAGATCCACGCTAAGGATGGAGTTTACGCGCAGCCACACCTCTTTGGCCACCAGGCTGATGAACATGTGTGTGCTGTGTGCAGCCAGCTTTTCGTTGGCCAGCTGCGCCTGAGGTAGCCTGCAGACGGTGTGGATCTTCTGCAGGATCTGCTGAGCTCCGTGGAGACTTTCCACGGTGTAGGACGCCCTCTTCACCTGCAGAGCCTCCGAGAAGCTCCGCGGAAAGATTTCCCTCAGATTGGCCGCGATGTCCTCCTCCTTCATCAGATTCTGCTGCCCTGCAGTCTTGACATGCTTGAGTTTCCTGAACAGCGTTTCCGCAGCAGGAGTGACGTCACTGAGGATCACGGCGGAAATACAGACGACCACGGAGCGGCACATGTCCGCCAGGACGGACATGGACGGCGCGGAGAAGATTCCTAAACACTCTTTGTCGGGAATTTTATTTAAATAGGACTTGATGAGAGGCACGATGTCCTCCGCTGAGACGGGATGGAATCCTAAAAACTCCGAGTCCGCCTCGTCACGGCTGCTGCCGGACCTGGTCTCTTTGCTGCTGCTGCTTGATATCATCCTGTTCATTTAAACTGGATGCAAACAGGATGTTCAGAAAAACTGCGGGAGTCATGACGTGTACATTCCGTGACGTCATCTGCAGTATGACGCGCTCCGTGTTCTCTCTCTCTCTCTCTCTCTCTTTCTCACGTAAGCAAAAAAACAGGAAACAGGAAATCAAACGCAAACATGTCACAGAAGTCAGATCTGAGATATTTTTTTTAAGATGTGTTTGTTGAGTCAACTTGACTCGTAAAAACGCCAATAAACTCCTGTTGCATTTCTCTGAAGAACGTTCTTAGGTCTTTGGTGGCTTATTGTTAATTTTGTTTATTATTTGCGTTTTGTTTATTGTTTATCGGATCCCCGTTTGCTTCCGCAAGTGCAGTGCTAATCTTCCTGAAGTCCATCAATACATACAAATATTTAAGAAAATAAATAGCCTAAGTCAAACAGAACATGCATACAGAACAGATAAAATATTACGTAAAGAACCGTTAAACAGTTAAGTTTCTTTTGCATCTCATGAGGCGATAAATACATAAAAATCTAAAATAACACACAGAAATAAGACGATCAGACATCAGCTGATTTTCTGCAGGAAATGTTTTACTTGTATTTTGAAACTTTTCTTGTTCTTAATCTCTAATCTGTATTGGTTTAATAATGTGTCTAAATCTTTCGTAATAATATTATTTTTTAAGACACGTGTCTGTGAGTTTAAAGTAATCTTGCTGCATTTTTATTTTATGTTGTATTTTATTTATTTTATCTGTTTAACATTCCAAAGATATTCTTATAGTTTGATATTTAAAATGTTATTATGACTTTTGGTTGATCTGTTTAAAAAATGTTTTCTCTTGTATTCTGAGTTCTGCTATCAGCTTTTATTTTGATAATAAAATCTGCTTAAAAGCTGATTTCCTCTACACTTTTGGGAATTTTTTTTCTGTAAATATCACTGTCAAAGGAAGGACAGTACTACGTCTAGAAATGCAGGAAAGTGAAGAGGAAAGGAACTCGTTGTTTTGTTTTTTTTACTTTATTGAATAAATAGCACATAAAACAAGAAAAACAATTCATGTCAATAACCCGATGAATAAAAAAGAAAAAAAGCAAGGTAAAAGTGTACAAAAAGAGAAAAAGAGTAATCACGACAAACATCTGCAAGAGATAATTAAAATAAATTTTGACATTCGTATAATAGTTTTGGTCTTATTATGAATGAATATTTAATAAGGTAAGAAAAACAAATTAAAAGAGGGACATCTGTTTGACCACTTGCAAATATGAATATATTTAGCTAATAAATTATCTGATTTATAAGATACAACAATATAGGACCCAGATTTCTTTTGAAAAAACATGTCACGTGTAAAACAGATTTTTTTTTCTTTGACTATATCGTTGCCAAATATAAGAATTTAGATTGTAATTCAGGCTGTCAGGCAGCAGGCGGCGGTAATGCAGCTGTAACGCTACAAATCTCCTTTAAAAGTCAAAACGAAGGCGACGAAGAAGAAACTCATCGCGTCCGTTGTTCCGCTATAGCGCCAACATGGCGGCCGTGCGTAGCCTGCGGGTGTCGGTGAAATCAGACAGCGGCTCTGACCGCTCGGATTCCAGCTCCGACTCCGAGTCGGACAGAAATGTCCGCGAAGCCGAGCCCATGGAGGTGGAGGAAGGAGAGCTGGACTCGGAGGATATCTCCGTTAACCGATCCCTGAAAGAGCTGCTGCCGGTAAGTGTCCCGCTAGGCCTCGAGAGACCTCGGGCTGGCCTGTCTGATAAGCCTGCGGAAGTGCGAGGATTGTCGGCGTGTGATAACGACGACCCTCGGTCCTGTGGGAAGGAGGTGTTCGTGCTGCGGCTGTTACTGGCTCACGTTAAAGTACCGCGAACTGCGTCACACACCGATTACCGCGATTGTTTACAAGATGGAAGGTTGTTTTTGTTTACTAGTGTTTGTGTTTTCAGTCACTTGTTGCTACGTCAGGTTAGCCACTTTCCTTCAGCCAAACAAAACTGCTTCACTTCACGGTCCTTACCACGGAAACGTGTTTAGGTGTTAATAAAATACAATAATAACATGTAATACAGCAAAATACATTAAAAAAAACATATGAAGACATAAAAACTAGCAAACAGTTAGGATAAATAAAGCAAAGACACAGATATGAGACAACTATGTTACAAGGTCAAAACATACACTAAATATGAACGAGCATCATGAATCAGGTATGTAAATTCGTATTGAATTATTAAATCGATTATATTATTAAATTATTACATACTTTTCCTGTTCTGGGTGTAGATGCTCTGTCCTGTTTGCTTCCCAGCCTGCGGCGGCACAAGGCCAGTTTGCAGATCAGAACCCCAAAATCTGAGGCCATGATTCTCTGCTGGAAAAAGGTGTTTGTTGCTGCTCAGCGTGAAGGAGCTCAGGATGTGTGGTTTGGTCACTGAGGCAGGTTGGAGTGTGAGGCGCTGCTTCTGACTGTCATGGTGAAGAGAGAGAGAGAATCTATATTCCTGTATGGTCATGGTCAGCCAGACGAGGTGGTTTGGGCCTGGACGCATCCTTTAGGAGGTATTGTAGTCACATCCAGCTCTGAGGAGACACGACAGACCCTGACATGAGTTTATGCTGCTTAGAACTCAGGATTTCTGACGGCTGACTGGGAAAAGTCAAAGAAACTTCCCCATGAACTTGGACTTCCTACACGGAAAGTTAAGCAGTGTTCCTCATCTCCGAGTTCAGTGTTAATGTCATTTCAATATGGCTGTTCACACTTTAAAGGACCATACCACCCATTTTACATGTTTGAGCCTAATATATTCAGTTTTCATACATGTAATGTTACTGATAATCATTTCCCAAAGCATACTACTGGAACGGTGAATTAAAAATGTTTTTCCTACCTTCCAGACCTCCATTGGTTTCAGTTCATTCTGCTATTAAAATCAACTTGTTGATACTGTAAACGTTCTTGGGATAGGTAATCCATCATCACCAACAAGACGTGTATTCAGGTTTTTTTAGAAGTTATGTAATTTTAGTGTTTAAGCTCAATAAAAAGCGTGGAGTGAATGTATGCCTCCACCGGGGAATATAGTCCCAAAAGAAGACCTGCGTTTATGGAAAAATTTAAAGGACCGTGACTTCATAAGGCTGTGTAACTATTAGCAGGAGAAACATGGATTTTTAAGGTGGGTGTATCACTTGAATATTTGATTTAGAAAGATTAAGAGATTTAGCAAAATATCAGGAAAGCTGAAATACGGTTTTATCCTTTGGAAATGATTGTCAGTAACGTAACATGTATGAAAACTGAATATAATAGGCTCAAACATGCTAAATGGGTGGTATGGTCCTTTAATTAGTAATTTCTTTATTTATACATGATGGTTTAGAAGCATTTTAAGTTTTTAACTGTTGTTGAGTCACATTTGAAAATCTCTTTGTTTTGTCAGCATTGTTTGGGTAAAGTAGAAGCTAAACTCACTTTCAAAGCCAATCAGCATCAAGCAAAGAAAGACATAAACACATCTGGCAAGTTTCAATGAAAACAGGAAATAAAACCCAAACAGCAATTAAAAAGTTGATGATGTGTAGAAAAATCCTGACACGTCTCACTTTTTTCCAGGACACGAGTCGGCGGTACGAGAACAAAGCTGGAGCATTCATCACGGGCATCGATGTCAACTCCAAGGTATGACACTAAGCCACGCCCACATTCAGGACGAGAGAATACGCTGAAACATCAGTGTCATGTTCTAGTTAAAAGACAATACCGGTGATTTTGGATGTTTGAGCCCAATAAATTCAACTCACACACACATTACGTTACTGCCAACCATTTTATAAAACATGCTACTAGAGCGGTAATATAAATATTAGAATTGTTTTTCTGACCTTCCAGACTGCCATTGGTTTCAGTTCATTCCTGTAGCTATAAAGATCAACGTGCCGAGATAAATAATCCATCAGAGAGAACGTGATGTCTGTTTGATGTCTTTAACAGACATCAAAGTTACTTAATCATACATGGAGCTGCACAGAAGATAATGTACACGTCCGCCAGGAAATATAGTCCCAGGAGAAAATGACTTTTACCAAGAAATTAAAATGACCATGCCTTCTGTAATCGTGTATACGTGTCAGCAGGTGAAACGTTGAGTTTTAAGGTGTTTGTATCACCTGAACATTTGGTTTTGGAAGATTAGAGGATTTGACAAAATTACATGAAATTTCCTGTTGCTCCCATTTATCGATTTTTTTTTTTTATTTTTCAAAACTGTGTTAATTTATTTCCATGTCCATGTTTTAAATTATACTTTTAAAGTTGCGACCCGCATGAAATTTGCAGTTTTAGTAGTGAATAGTTGTTGTCATGGTTACATTGTCACAGGTCATGACTTCCTCATATTGATTGTATTGATCTTGGCATGTTTCATTAGGAGGCGATTGAGAAGAAAGAGAAGCGAGCACGGCGTTTCCATTTCCACGGCGAGGTGAGCCTGGTCCAGAGGAACGTGCTGCTGGATAAAGACACCATGAAGAAAGGTGGGAGGAGCCAAACGGCCTGTGTCACCTCGGTGATCGAGACCTCCGAATGTCGTTTTCTTCAGATGGTGCTAGTTTGTATCTGTATCTGTGTGGGTAAATGTGTTGCTGTTAATAAATCGTTAAGTTTTGATGATTCTGCGTCACGCGTCATGCTGATGTCACTTTGATGTGGTTTGACCTCGTTTCCGTTTCTGTCAGCGATCCCCAAACTGCGACTGGAGGCGATCCACGTGACGGGCGTGGACGACATGAGCACGCAGGATGTCT
>VXCM01003091.1:0-45000 GCA_014773175.1 Lucifuga dentata | reverse complement strand
ATCAGGAAGTGCATCTTTAAAGGACCATACTGGTGAGTATTTAAAGGACCATACTGGTGATTTTGCATTTTTTGATGGATTAAATTAAGTAACTTTGACAAAAAAAAAAAAAAANAAAAAAAAAAAAAAAAACTTTAATAGATGTTTATTTCGCTGTGATGATTATTTATCTCAGCATGTTTCACGTCTGCACACGTTGATTTTTACTTCGTGCTGGAATGAACTGAAACCAAGGACAGTCTGGAAGGTAGGAACAGCAATTCTAATATTTATCGCTCTGTAGCATGTTTTGGAAAATAGTTGTCAGTAACATCACGTAACTTGCATGTGTGTTATATTTATGAGGCTCAAACATGCAAAACTACTTGTATGGTCCTTTAAATTATAATTATGTCCACATAGAGAAAGCTGCTGGGTGTGTGGCGCCCCCTGCTGGCCTTCATCCTCAGACTGACTTTAATCCTTTTGATCCATCATCTCATTGTGTGTGTGTGTGTGTGTGTGTGTGTGTGTCCCCTGCAGGCGGCCTGTGGAATCGGCTCGGCTCCGCCCCCGATGACGGCGTCACCGCACGCCACGATCGGAAGCTGAGCAGCAAGTCATCGGGCCTGTTCTCCTTGTTACGCGATGAACCGAGCGACAGCAGGAGGAAGCGAGGAGACGGGGAGGAGGAAGAGGAGGAGGAGGAAGATGACTCGATGCTACAGAAGATGTGGGGCGCCATGATCAAAAAAAAACAGGAGCGTGTGTCCCACAAGATGAAGAAGAGCCGCCTGGACAACCTGCCGTCTCTGCAGATCGAGATCAGCCGTGACAGCAGCGACGAATCCGAGTCCTGAACGCCGGAGATGGGATTCTTTGTTCAAATCATGGAACTGTAAATGTACAGGAAGTGATGTCATGGTGACAAAACAAAAGCAGGAAGCAGCACCGTGTGGTGAGGGCCAATTTTTTTTTTCTTTTTTTATTGTGCAGCTCCAGTCAAAATGTCAAATATCTTTAAAATTCACTTCAATGCCAAAAAAAACAAACTGTTCAGTGTTTCCAGATTTATATTCTGCAGGATGTGAAAGAGGTAAAAACATCATCAGTCAACGTCAAATCAGTCATTCCAGCATCTCTGCAGAGGGAATTCTGATCAGGTTTGATGTGGTGGATGTTTTTTATAGCAGCAAACAGGAAGTTACTCACCACCAGTCTGACGGTTGATGTTTCACTGTCATCCACTTTTCACGCTCCGCGGCATCGATGATTTCCTCCGTGGGACCATTTCCGACTCTTTGACCTTTTCCTCGTCTGGTTCAGCTTTGTCGTGGGAATCAAACCTGTAGCGTCTCAGAATGTGTCTGATGTTTTGTTCTGGGCCTCGTTTCGTGTCGACACCTGAAACTCCGACTTCCTGTTTGTTGGTGCTGTGAAGCCGATGACGTGGAGAGACGAGGGGAAGAGAAGCAGAAAGACGTCTGGATGTTTTCTTTCTGCTGGAAAATGTCCAAAATGTGGAAAATTTTCTTCTCCTGTTTTTAATCAGCTGTTACAGAATATTGTCACATTCTCTCACCAAACAGCAAAAGACTTCAAAGTCTCATCTGTAATGTCAGATTGACGTTTAAAATTATGTTGATGCTGCCAAACAGAATAAAGGTCGATTATTAGATACAAACCTAATAATTGATAAATTAGATGGATCTACTTTGAGTTTATGTCTGGGACAGGGAAGTGTGGGCCGGTCTGTTTAGTCTGCTGCCACCACGACCCAGACCTGGATGAGCGGAGGATAATGGATAATGGATACTTTGGGTTTATTACAGTTAAAGGACCATACCATCCATTTTGCATGTTTGAGCCTAATATATTAAATTTTCATACACTTAACGTTACTGACAATCATTTCCAAAGCATACTACTGGAACGGTGAATTAAAAATGTTTTTCCTACCTTCCAGACCTCCATTGGTTTCAGTTCATTCTGCTATTAAAATCAACTTGTTGATACTGTAAACGTTCTTGGGATAGGTAATCCATCATCACCAACAAGACGTGTATTCAGGTTCTTTTAGAAGTTATGTAATTTTGGCGTTTAAGCTCAATAAAAAGCGTGGGGTGAATGTATGCCTCCACCAGGGAATATAGTCCCAAAAGAAGACCTGCGTTTATGAAAAATTAAAAGGACCGTGACTTCATAAGGCTGTGTAACTATTAGCAGGAGAAACATGGATTTTTAAGGTGGGTGTATCGCTTGAATATTTGATTTTGAAAGATTAAGAGATTTAGCAAAATATCAGGAAAGCTGAAATACGGTTTTATCCTTTGGGAAATGATTGTCAGTAACGTAACGTATGAAAACTGAATATAATAGGCTCAAACATGCAAAACAGTTCGTATGGTCCTTTAAAAGCTTGAACTCTCTAATTCTGATTCTTGTAAAACATGTTGAATAAATTCTGTTCTGTCGCTGCTGGAATATGTCAGCATGTTTGTGTGAGGATGTTCTGGGTGTAATTCAGTAGAAATTGGCCAAAAACATTGAGCTTTAAAGGACTATACTGGTGGTTTGCTCTGAGACCTCACCAGGAGGCAACTCTGTTTATACCTTATTAGAATGCTCATATGGGATTAAGATTAGGGGTTACGAAGAGGAATTCTGTGTCGTTTTTGTGTTTTTATCTCATTGTAAACGGAGATAACAGCTCACAGTTTCACTTTGTCTTCTCTCTGTGGACACAGTGACTCAAAGAGTTTGAGAGAGAAATTAAAAGCCTCCACACTATCCAGCAACACATCTAAAGACGAGACAACAGAAGAGACACGGCAGGTCGTGACCATTTTACTGCAGTTTTTAAGACATTTCTAAAAATTAAGATTGAAAAACGTACAGTAGATTTTTCTGCCTTTTAACCAGGTGAGATTCTGATGGCAGAATGTGTCTGACATGTTTTTTGAGGAAAGCAGCAACAAATGTCTGACTGAAATATAATCAATACAGCTGAAACCATAAAACTGATTTACCTGCAGCCAAGGTAAAACAAACTGTTTAAAGCAGATTCTTCCTCTGAATGAACGAGTTCAGGCAGGAGTTCAGGGTTCTTGTGAGGTCACGATTCTGCTTTAACCATGTACACAAAGATGGTCGTGTTCACGTGTTCATGCTCACATACTCGAGAATTTTACATTAATGTACAGGATCAAATATATTAATCAGGGGAAAGTCAAGGTGATCAACATTTTATACTGAATGAAGGCGACATTGGAGGTTCAGGTTAGCGTGTGCTTGTATGTTGTCAGCATACAAGCACATTCTCCATTCTCCATTCTCCTGTTTAGCGTGAAGGCAGCACGTCTTCTTCACATCATGTGAAGCAGCATGTGGTTTTCCACACGTGATTCAGCTTCTGCTGTCATAGTTTTCTTCTTCATGGATCAAATGATGCTATGACAGGAAAGGATCCACATTCATCTTTGTTACTCTGATTTACTTTGACACCATAGAAACTACTTCCTGTTTGGAGTTTCTTTCTGACCAATCAGCAGTGAGAGTGTTGTCACATGACTTTAGCTGATAGATTTTGGTTTGATTGGATGTTTTCCTGTGTGAAACTGAACTAAACCAACAATTTAGTTCCTGATTCAGACCAGAACAAACGATCTAAGATCTGAAAACGCTAACATACATGTTGCAGACATAACGTGCATGTGGAGTTAAAGTTGAGCATAATTCTGCCCTTAATCCAGATCAGAAGGTGTGGATGCTCTGATTTTAAAGTTCAGACATTTAAATTCAGACTGGATGATAAATGTTGTCATCTGAGGTGTTGAAAGGCGATTATTGAATCAATGGAGGATTCAGCATAAAATAAAGGTTTTGTATTTGGACTCTTCTTTTGTTTTGTGGTCCTTTGTCTCGTTACAGTGATCCGTCTGTACAGGAACGTTATCAAATTCTTTTTACCAAATAAAAAGAAAACAGTTACAGACAAAATTGACTTTGATATTAAAGGATATACCGGTGATTTTGCACATTAGAGCTCAAAAACAACCTGCACACATATTGGAGGCAGGAAATATTAGAATTGTTTTTCCTGAGCCCCTCCACCCCCACCCCACACACACACGCACACACACATTAATGCTGTCACTCATTCTGATTTTTCCATGATGTCATGGAATATATATATATATATATATATTTAGGGTGTTATGTTTTATTTAAATGCTGACTTTACTATCTGCAGCCACACAATGATCAAACAAAAAAAAAAGTCAACTTCAAACAATAAATATCCATCAGAATCAATAAGGATCAACACAATTGATAATGCGACCCTCAAAGTGGCCATCCGTCCGTCCATCGAGGCGTTCCTGAACCGTCTGACCGTAGAGCAACGCAGCAACGTTGCTGCCAGTGAAACTGATGACAGAACTCAAACTCTGATTGGCGACTTGTGTGCGGATGTCATCCAGCAGGTAATGTCATTCATCTTGGAAAAGGTCAAATTTAAAATGGAGCCATCTTCTGCAGAATCATGCAGCTCTGAGGAGACAGAGACTCCTGTTCCATCAGAGGAGGCCATCAAATCCTGCCTGGAAAAGGCTCTTCCTCAGACTTTTACTGAGGTTCTCAACATTGAGGACGACACGTGTCTTAATTCAGAGAAACTGACAGAGTTGGTTGCATCAGTGGTGGTGAGGAACGTACAGTTTAATCTTCCTGCCTCCATCAAGATGTTAAGCCTGATAGACACGACTTCTGATGTCAGCAGGAGTTTCAGCAGCACCTCGGCTCTTCATGACACGGTGCTTCAAGCTGCCGGCTTAATGAACAAACTGTTTTCCAAGAAATCAAACGTTGATGATTTCCAGTCAACACCAACTCACTGGGAGAAAATTTCTTCTGCACAGGACTTTCTGACATCGACCACAGAAAGTGCCTGTGAGATCCTGAGGTGCAGAACGAGCGAGATGAGCAGGAGTTTGGGGCTGATCGCGTTGCCTCTCAGCAATGACGTCGATTCCTCTCTGCATCATGCTGCAGTATCTGACATGATGCAGATCATTTTTCAGGACCTGCACATTGATACGAGTCTGCATTCTGACAAACCCATTCTCCTTAGAAATATGAAGACAGTCACAGAGGCCCTTCATTCCAGCAAGGTGACGCTTAGGTTGACCAAATTTTTTACGACACGGTTTGCCAGAAACCTCATAGCAGGAATGCTGACACAAGTCAACATCAGGTTTAAGAAGCAACATGGTAAGTTGCCCGTGGACCAGCAGTCTGTTTTACCTGAGGATGCCATGCTGAACGTTATTGCCAGTGTCGACCGTGTCGTTGAGGAGATGTTTGTGCAGGAGAACAAGGAGTTCCCAGCAGCAAACAGCAGCAGAGAAAGCAGCATCTTTGAAAGGCTGGAGAATCAGATCTCCAGCACCGACCTCAGCAGCTACAGCTCAGCACGGCAGCTCGTCTGCCTGATGTTTGAGTTATTCCACTGTAAGGTCAATAAATCCGTCCTTCTGGATGAGCTCAGGTGTTTCATGCAGCAGCTGGGTCTCTGGCTCCTGTCAGAAGCATCAAAGTTCACCAGCCGCACTGATGTTGTGTCTCTGGCTGTGAAAGACATTGAGGAAATGTTGACTCCAATGCTGCACAGTTTAACCATTAATAACCGTCCAGCAATGACAGAAAAACAACCCTCAGACAGCAAAACTCACACTGAGACACCAGCTGATGCAGAGGAGCCCACTCAGATTGAGAAGTTCATATCTGCTCTGGATGGGCTCATCTGGTGCAGATGTGAAAGTCCTGATCTGAGCGGGCCCACTGAAGGTTCCACACCTGCACCAGATGTCACAGAAGTTGCACAGGACGATGACCCCAACATGTATTTGGTTGTTTTGCTGGTCCTGAGGCTGGTAAGGTACGCAGTCAATGAATCCAAGAACACAGTTGACCACAGCTGCATCTCAGAGATCATCACCTATCTGTCACAGAAGATTTGGGCTGAACTCAGAGATGATGTGAGCCAAACTGTTCTGAAGCCTAAAGGCTGGAAATTTAACAGGCTGCACAAAAGCATTTACAGAAGTCTGCTCAAAGAGTGGGAAACCCCAGAACTGCTGCTGGATGCAATTTCTTTACACAATCCACTTTTTGACAAGGTTGTTGTGAGAGAATTTAAAAGTCACCTCTTGCCAAAGAAGCCTGGTACCATCGTGAGGTTCTTTAAAGCCTACATCCTCAGAGATGGTGAGCAGAGCACACCGCCCGCACAGAGCCTCGGTGCCGCCGCAGAGCAGGAAGACTCCGGATAAACTGCTGAAAAAAACCTAAAACATTCAGTTTCCACTTTTTATTATTACAGTTCTTGTTGTTTAGTATCAATAAAATGTTATAAATTAAACCAAAGTGTCTTTTTGCATCATGTCATGGTGGCTATATGTGTTTGTGCAGAAAACAGTGAATCTGGAATCTGTTTGGAGTTTCCAGTGAAGTTTGTACCAAGAAAAGAAAAGTCCCGCTGCTCATTCTGACAAAGCAGCATTCTTGCTGAAAATTTTAAAGATCATTTAACTTTTTACAGCAAGTAGAGGCATTTTTACTGAAAAATAAGACTTGCCTCAAATCTGTAATGCAAAATAATAATAATAATAATAATAATAATAATAATAATAATAATTTTAAATCCTAACAGTAAATGTTTGTAAAAAGATATGAGGCTTTGTTTGTGTTGGGTAATCATTTTTTTTAATTATATAACAGCGTGACACTGGTTGACTCTCATTGGCTCATTCACGTGGCTTTTATTTTATGAACCAATTAAAACAAACAAAGCAGTACTGGCGGCTTGGATCGAGCCAATGGGAAGCCGCTGACGTTCGGTTGCTATAAATACTGTATTGTGACGTATGAGGTCTCCAGTTACAGTCGCCATCTTGACTTCTCCTCGACAAGAACGGGCAGAGAAGACGGAACAGGCGGCAGGCGAAGAAGTCACAAAAGCGGCCTTAATTTCCACCGAAAACGTGCAGAATCCGTTAGTTAAATGCGTTCATGGACTGTTTAGTCATAAATTGTGGTGGAATCAGTCCGGTTGGCGTAGATTTCCCCCGGTCACTCGGCTCAAACATGGACGACACGGCGAGGGAAGATGCGTGCCGAGAGTACCAGTCCTCTCTGGAAGATTTGACGTTCAACAGCAAGCCGCACATCAACATGCTGACCATTCTGGCCGAGGAAAACCTCCAGTTCGCCAAGGATATCGTCGCAATTATTGAAGCACAAATAAGCAAGGTTTTTATGAATATAGAATACTTTTTAATTTCCAGTTGCTTTGTAGGCCTCACCGACGATTTGTTAGCAGGTTGCTAAAAATGGCGGCTAGCGTTAAGTTAGATCGACATGTCACCTAGCTACCCTGCTAGCAGTTAGCGGCGATTTCCAGTACATTTAGATTTTGCACATTTGTATATTAAAATTTAACTCGTTACACGTTCACATAACAGTATGTGCTTTGTTGTAGTATTAATGTGTACATTTGAAGGTATTTTTCGTAGAAAGCCTCCCTGTTTTCTAATCGTGTTAATTTGCTGTTTGCTGTTAATTATGTTATGGCTGTAATGTGTGTGTGATGATAAATTTAGAATGTCCATTTTCTCAACAATAATCCGTCAGTATAAGAACCATTCACCACTTATTACATTTACTGTTTATTTATGAGAAAAACTAGCGCTGGTTGATTGGCTCATAAACATTGTAAATTATTATGAGATGATTCTAAGCTGCTGTCAACTAAACTTAATATTTCTTGCAGGAGTTTAGCAATAAAAGCCTGATATGGATGGTTCTTTTCATACCACTTTGGCTTTTAATGTGAAGCATCAACAGGAAATGCAGAGTTTGATTGACAGCAGCTTAAAAATACCAAGTAGAACAACTTCAAATGAGTTAATCACTAGCTGACAGAGTGTTGGTATTAAAAAGAGAAGTTTGTCAAGTCTGTACTTATGAGTTCCTGCAGGAACTGGACATTATGATAGAGTCATTGTCACACACATTATGGTTTGTTTTTCACACTCATTTCCACAGCCTGTGTAAAGCGGATGTTGTGTGTCCGTGCAGGCCCTGCCCCTCGTTATTATTCAACACTGCCATTACTTGAGTATCAACTCTGTCAACTGGCTCAACTAAAGTGAAAATCCACCGTAAATAAAAATAATTTAAGGGCTGAGCAATATTCTCCTATTTACCTATAATGTGGTCATATTTTCCAAATGACTATTGGTGCTGTCAGAAGCTGATTATATACAGAATTCTAGTAAATTATCATGAATGAACATATCTCTTGCCACATACAATTAAAGAGTTTGAGTTATAGATAAAGAATTTGTAAATTATGACCAAAATATGTTCTAATTTTCCTGCAGTTTATAAACATTACCAGAATAAACAGACCTTTAACTCAGAAAATATTAAATACCTGCAGATGTCAGATTTACGTAGCTCTTACCACGTAAAGGCATTAAAGCTGTTTGACTTTCAGGTTACTGTAATATAAAAACCTGATGAGGTCACATGTTATGACTGCTGGATCCTCACTGGTTATAAATAGAAGTGTAAAGTGAATGAGTTTGGCAGCAGTAAACTGAATACACAAATAAAATGAATATAAATGAGCTCAGAGCAGTAAACTTCTCTGCAGCAGGAAGTATCTGATAGTGACGTACGTGACGCCAGCCCTGTGCGGTGTTTTTGTTTGTATGGTGGATTTTGACTTGATGTTTGCAGCCTTCACCTGTGACAGTAATGAGAATGATTTTGGCCATCCGTCGTGTACTTGTGCTGTTTATTCACGTCAGAAAATAAACCTTAGGGTGACTGAGGCCATTTCAGCATCATTTCTGCGTAATGCACAGCGGCTCTGGAGCTGAGGCCTCTTTAGCGCCCCCCTTCCCCGCCCTGCAGAACAGCATCGCAGTCAGCACTTTAACAGCTCTGTGAGCGGCGAAGCTCAAATAAAAAAAAAAGTTTCTCTGCCATAATTCACTAGTGAATCTTGATTAATTGAAATGTGAATGACTGGTTAACATGTTATAATAAAAAATGTGAACTGTGCTTTTTGTCATTTTTTATTTCCTAGTGTAATTTCTTGGAATGGTTCTGGTTTCATACTGTAACCACAAGGCTGGTTTCATCAGTCTAACTGATTCACAGTAACAACAAGCTTTCAGTGTAAAGAGTCTAAATGCAGTAAACGCTGTCTGTTATGTTCTGATGGGTTCTCAATGTTCTCATAACTTTGAAGGGGAAAAACATTTTAAGTGATAACATTTTCTAAATAAAAGTTTCCTGGTGCGGAGCTGAAGAGCTGAGCTGGCTTGTCGTCGGGGTAAAGTACAAAGAGGGTTTTNTTTTTTTTTTACAAAGACACCCTCTTTGGAGGTAACACAAAGAGACTCCCAAAGACGGGACAAGACTTTTTATCCTCAATGCATCATGGACACATTTTTCTCTTTTCCCTGAGTTTGAGGAAAGATATTTTTGGAATTTTTTCCTCATATCCAGCTAGAGACATTGAACTTTCTTCTGCACTTACTGAAGATGGCTGAAGTCTGACCAGATTTTTTCTTTTGCACTGATTATCTGTGGATACGACCTTGTTGCAATAACAGGTCTTTTTTTTAAATTTATTTTTTATTTTTTACTTTTTTTTTTTTTTTTNCTTTTTTTTTTTTTTTTGAGAGTGACTTTCTTCCAATTTTGATTCCAGAGTGAAGAAATGCTCTAATGGACTGGGGGAGAAATCTGGATCTCAGTGGGAAAAGATTGGGAAGATTTTAATTTTCAGGGGTTTTCCACATTTTCCAAGCAGTGGGTGTGGGAGGAATGGTGTCGGTTGTGTTTGACCTTTGTTCTGAAATGTTGCTTTAACCCCTGTTGTTTTCTAAACTTGTTGAGTTTTCTATCGCTCCAGGCCCCTGCTGCCGAGAAGCTTCCAGTTTTGTACTTAGTGGATTCCATAGTGAAGAATGTTGGAGGAGAGTACCTTGCAGTGTTTGCTAAAAACCTAATCACTTCATTTATATGTGTCTTTGAAAAGGTACAGTTCTCTTTGCTGCCATTTAGCTTTGTTAAACTTTAAGCACTAAGACATTAGCAGGCCACCTCACTTCCCTCCTGTCGTGTTGCTTGCTTCTTACGTGTAGCCTCCTGCATTCTGCTCCTGTGTACTTATGCCATAATGCTAATAAAAGTGTGGGTGGATGGGTTTTACTCTTAGGTTTTGCTAATTTTCAGATTTATTATTAGTTTTTAACATTTGGCCAGTAGTCAGATATTTGCTGGAGCTGCATTAACATGTAAATGTATGATTTGATGTTATTTTAGATGTTTTGTTGGCAGCTGTGGACCAAGTCCCTGTCCTCTGTTTGTAGGTGGATGAGAACACTAGAAAAAGTCTGTTCAAGTTACGCTCCACGTGGGACGAGGTCTTTCCTCTGAAGAAACTGTATGCGCTGGACGTGCGGGTGAACGCCGTGGACCCGGCCTGGCCCATCAAGCCGCTGCCGCTCACCGTCAACGCCAGCATTCACGTCAACCCTAAGTTTTTAAAACAGGTGTGTATGTGCTGTCGACACGCCTGACAAGTTTTTGTAAACGTTGAGTTCAGTGTTTCCACAGGCTGAAAACGTCTTGTGGCGGTGGGCGGGTTCAGTGATAACCTTACCGAGAATTCAGGTCGACCGGGGGACGGCAGACGAAACGGGACGGATAGTGGAGCAGTCGGACATTCGGTTTCGCTTCTTGGGGTTTTCAAATTTTTCAGATTTTCCAGAATATTCCACATTTCTTCTCGAAATTTTCCCATTCAAAATGAATGGGAAAATGGTTCAAAACATGGTTTAAAAAAATGGTTCCAGTCTTTCAGCTTTTCTTCTTCATACTTTCACTGTGAGCTGTCATTCCACTTTTAAAATATTCATCAGATCTTCCACTGCTTCCAACGGATTCCGATTTTTTCTAACTTCATACTTTCTGAGAAAATTAAAGGACAATTTTAATTGTTTTCAAATTGTTCAAATTTTCCAAGTTTTGAAACCCATCCCCCACCTGCACAAGTACAGCCTATGCATGTGTGTGTCAGTGTGGGACAGTAGTGTTGCAGTTGTATTTTTTTTTTTTTTTTTTTTTTTTTTTTAAGGCTTGGTCGTCCTGTGAAACCTGGGCAGGTCTTTAGAAATGTGGGTGGGTCTACAGAAACCTGGGCAGGCTGCCCAAGTTTGGCCTATATATGGGAAACACTGGTTGAACACATTTGAGAAGTTTCTGCTGCTTTTTTAGTTGTGACAAACATTTTCACAACTTCTCCACGTTTAAAGTTTGTTCTGAAAAGATACTTTAAGTTTCTGTCTTATGGACAAAACGTTTTTTTTGTCTTAACGGTCATAATGTCTCATCGTGAGTAGTTTTGTTTTGTCTCATGTCAGTCGGCCAATCACAGTGCAGAAATTATAATAACCAAATCCTTTGACTTTTTGCAGATGTTAATCATTTGTAGGTTGAAATTTGGACTAAATGATGCATTTTTCAACACTTAAAGGACCATATCGGTGGTTTTGCATGTTTGAGCCCAATACTGATTTGAGTCGTCACTGATTTACGTGACCCAACACTGGCCCAGATTCATAAACGTTAGCACATGAATTATCGCATTGCTATTCCCAAATATCTTGGCGTAACCACATTCCCTCATTCATAAATGCCTGTTAGCGACATGTTAGCGTTAGCCTTAAAAAGGCGTTACTGTGATATTTCCTTATTTACATGTGGTAGTAGCTATTCATAAAACAAACCCACACGCTAAAAACCTGCTTCATTCTGCTGGTAAATTTCAGCGTTGTATGAAATCTGGGTGATGTTTAAACTGTATTTACCTCACGTGTTACTGATCAATAACTCTGATAAACTCACTCAGCTGATCAGTTTTTAAATGTGAGTTTTGATCTGATCTCACACACATTCAGGCGCTCTGCTTCACCTGCTGCATGTTTGAGTTCTCACACACACACTTTGGAGGTTAAAATGCACGTTTTCCTGTTATTTTAGTGTCAGCCTTTTAAATGAGGATCTCTAAAGCACAATGTCTGTTTAAACCAGATGAATCAGGATAAATGGTGGATGTAAATAGGCAGCAGCTCATTAACATGCAGATCTTCATCAGCTTTTACCTGTCACACCTCACAGCAACGCTGGTTATCTAGGAGAAGTTTTATGANCTTCATCAGCTTTTACCTGTCACACCTCACAGCAACGCTGGTTATCTAGGAGAAGTTTTATGAATGAGCTTCAGTTATCACGGAGTGCATTAAGGCAACACTCCTTATCGCTGTTTTTTGTGAATCTGGGCCTTTTTGTTTGTTCTCACTCTGATTTTAACCTAAATTTTTCCCTCATTCACCTTCTGCCTCTGACTTTGCCCTGTTGAATCCTTGCGTGACCCCAGTCTGAGGAGGCGACCTCCCCGCGGCCCGCTGCGACCCAGCCAGCGCCAGCGCCGACGCCTCCGCCTCTGCCTGCTCCAGCCGTCACCCAGTCCAGCGTGACTCAGGAGCAGCTGATCCGACAGCAGCTGCTGGCAAAGCAGAAGCAGCTTCTGGAGCTTCAGCAGAAGAAGATTGAGCTGGAACTGGAACAGACCAAAGCCCAGCTGGTAGGAGAAACCAAGTCCAGATAAACGCTGATTAATGTCGTCCATTTGCTTTAGAAATCTGTTTCAGCAGAAGTACTGATGGTTGTTTTGTTGTCTTCCAGGCTGGAGGATTTGTGTTACCTTCACCAAACCCACCTGCTGTTTCTGCTCCGGCAGCTAATAACTCAGTGCCACAGCCGGCTGGCCAGACTGCTCAGACCGTCATCCGACCCTGGATCCCTCCTCAGACTGAAACCAAGCCCTCCACCAGAGACCCACGCCTCAACCGCAACAGCCCTGCAACTCCTCCCCAGCCAAAAGAACAACCCACCAGTAAAAAGGATGCCGCTGCTGTGGGAGGTCCTGCTGCTCACACTCCAGAAAAACGACAGCCGGAGAAAACCCCCAGGCTCGAGAAAACCAGGACCCCAAGAAAAGAAGTGTCAGAGGAGAAGCCCAAGTCAAAATCTCTGTCTCCGAAGCCCAGAGGCGGCCAGAATAAGAGCAAACACTTAGAGGCTGAGAGCGTAAAGTCAGCAGATGCTGCAAAGAAGGACCCCAGGCTGCGGAAACGCACCCAGGACAAGAGCGGAGACACTAAAGACGACGAGCTGAAAGAAAAGAAACGATGCAGCGACAAAAAGGAGAGAGAGGAAACTCCTCGGGGTTCAGAGCCTCAGAGGTCCGCCAAAGGGAAGCTGGTGAACGGCTCAGTGGGCAAACATGACCGCGACGTTTCCACGGAGAAGGTGGAGTTCAAGAGCGGCGGCAACGCACGGACGCACGCCAGGAAACGCTCCTGGTCCAGGTCGCGCTCGCCTGCCTCCTCCCCAAAGAGGAAAGACAGGAGGTCACCAAAGAGCAGAGCCAGGAGCGCCTCCTCATCCCCATCCCCTTCTCACAAACCCAGCAAAGCCAGGAGAGTCCACGATGACGAGCCGCAGCATGGGAAGCCCGGCCGAGAGGACCGGCTTGCGCCCAAGAAGAACCCGTCAGACAGCAGGAGGTCCAAGAGGCTGGCGGAGGACCGAGACTCGCACTCGCCCCGTGGCCACGATGGCAAGGAGGCCAAAGAGCCTCCTCCTCACCGCTGGAGGAGCGGCTGGGAGGAGAACAAGCAGTGAGTCTGAGCTTAACACGGCGTTACGAGTTTTCTGACCTTAATGCAGCTTTACGAGTTTTCTGACTTTAACGCGGTGTTACGAATTTTCTGACCTTAACTCAGCGTTACGAGTTTTCTGACCTTAAAACGGCTTTACGAGTTTTCTGACCTTAACGCAGCGTTATGAGTTTTCTAACCTTAAAACGGCGTTACGAGTTTTCTGACCTTAAAGCAGCGTTACAAGTTTTCTGTTTTCATGATCAGCTTTTTTCAGGATGACTCGATATGAAATATAACCGTTACATTAACACGTGTCTCCTCAGCCTGAAGCTGTCTGATGAGTCCCACGCCAAGCCTGGACCTCAGAGACACAAACCGTACAGCACCCCGACCCGACCCACCACCCCCCGCACCCCCAAACACCGCCTCAGCGTGGACGCCAACCTGCAGATACCAGAAGTCCTCAACACTGCCACCAAGAAGGATCTGCTCAGGAGGGTACGAGCCGCAAGCCCTGCAGTACTCCTCTAATACTCCTCCAATACTCCTCTAATACTCCTGCAATACTCCTCCAACACTCCTCTGATACTCCTCCAACACTCCCCTAATACCCCTCCAATACTCCTCTAACACTCCCCTAATACTCCTCTAATACTCCTCCAATACTCCTCTAATACTCCTCCAACACTCCTCCAACACTCCTCTAATACTTCTCCAATACTCCTCTAATACCCCTCCAATACTCCTCCAACACTCCCCTAATACTTCTCTAATACTCCTCCAATACTCCTCCAACACTCCTCTAATACTCCTCCAATACTCCTTCAACACTCCCCTAATACTCCTCTAATACTCCTCCAACACTCCTCTAATACTTCTCCAACACTCCTCTAATACTCCTCCAACACTCCTCCAACACTCCTCTAATACTCCTCCAACACTCCTCTAATACTCCTCCAACACTCCTCTAATACTTCTCCAATACTCTTCCAACACATAAAAACACACAGACTTTCAGACAAGCTGCTTCTCCCCTCCGGCTCATCCTCCATAAATCACTTTTCTTCATCCCTCCGTCTCATCCTCCATAAATCGCTTTTCTTCATCCCTCCGTCTCATCCTCCATAAATCGCTTTTCTTCGTCTCTCTGCAGGCCAGTAAGCGTCTGGAAAGCGGGGAGATTTCCCAGGAGGACTTCCTGAATGTGGCTCACAAGATCCAGCATTTCTTCCAGTATCAGAAGGAGAAGCTGCAGCGCTCTGAGAGCTGGGACGATTCCAGCAACCAGCAGCTTCACGGTTCTGCCAAGAAACCGCCGCTGTTGGACACGCCCCCCTCAAACAAACCGCCGTGCCCCCATGATTCCATGGATGAGGCCGAGCTGTCGTACTATGAACACAAGTCCAAGCTGAGGAAGACGCAGGTCGTCCACCGATCCACTGTAGAGGACTGGGAAGGTGGACAGAGTCCAGAGGACGGCGAGTCCGTGGGGCAGGGTGGGAGTACTGGTGGTGGGCGGGGTGTCACACACCCGCCATCACACAAATACAGCCGACCGCCGAGAGACCGAGAAGGTAATTTATTGTTTTTTGGCTGAGATGTGGGAACGTAGCTTAGAACAAAACGGCATTTTGGGAAATTCCTGTTCTCCGTCTTCCTGTAAATCAAACAGGTTTGGAGTTTATCCTCTGCTGTTTTAGCGCTAAGCTAGCACAAACACCTTCTGATGGATCTGTACGTGAAGCCCTGAGTAGAGAGACAGGAAGAGGTTTTCATGAAATGTTAAATCTGCGTCGTCGTGTTTCAGACGAGAGACGAAGCAACGAGTGCGAGGAGCCGCGGCCTCAGACAGGAAATGCTCCCATGATCGAGTACAACCACGGGAAAGAGATGCCCACGCTCAAATCTCTGCCGGGCCTGAGGTTCAGGAGGAGAGCCGACCCCCGAGAATCCAGTGAGTCTTCTCACTTTATTCAGCTACAGGTCAGAGGTCAGGGTCTGGAACTTCAGGGTTAGAAACGTGTTTCTGCTCAGTTTTCACTTTTTACTGTGAACGTAGCTACACTACATGCGTGTTTATTCAGCTGTATGACACGTGTCTGTTTAGCCATGATGTTTGTGATGTCACGTGTTCTCTGACCTATTTTTTACTCCTCGTTTGTTAACAATTAACTCACAGTTAAAACAGACAAAAAAAAACACGTTTCTCGGTTTTAATAAGATTTTGGTTTTTGGACAAAGCAGAGAAAAATGTGTTTTGATGCTTTTACTGAGGATCAAACCGTTTGTTTGTTGTTTCCAGGTGAGAGAGAGTGGAACTCGCCGCTAACAGAACGTCAGCGCGAGGAGCAGAAGAGCGGCTACGACGCTCCACGGAGATATGCCCCCCACACCGACTCCCGATACCCTGACTCACGAAGACCGGAGCGACCCCCTCCCTCTGCCATGGTGGTCCACAGGAAGTGCCCGAGCCCATCTAGCCTGGACGCAGCGGCTCGCCACTCTCCCGTCCCCATGTACGAGCGCGAACGCCTCTCGCCGCTCCAGCAGAAAGACTCGTCAGAGATGAGCCCCATCCCGCGCTTTGAAAGCCCCACAAGCGAGCACTCTGATGACGGACCCCTCAACCTGGAGGCCCCTCCCGCTCACCCCCCTCCCAAGTCCATTCTGAAGGCGCCGGCCCGGGGAGGCCCCCTGTCCTCCGTCAGACAGCACAGCGATTCACCAGGACACACGCCGCCTCACGAAGGAGGCCTCCCCTCCTCCAGATACGAAGGGCCCGGACATATGGGCCCAGCCAGACCGCACCCTCCAGGATGGTATGAAGGCGGCGGCCCCGCCCGCTCATCCCAGTACGACGGGCCTCACCACCAGGGCCCCGGGAGGTTCGACGGAGGCGGCCTGCCCCTGCACAACATACCAGAGAGGTTTGACGGACCCAGTCGATACGAGGCCCCGCCCATGTCTCACGGTCCCATGAGAGGCAGCGATGTCATGGGAAGATTTGAGGCAGCACCACATCCTCATCCTCCCATTGGCCAGCAGCCATTGGTAAGATTTGAAGGTCCGGGACCTGGACCGGGGCACTTTGAGGGTCCAATGGCACGCATCGATGGGCCGCGGTGCTTTGATGGTGCCGGGCCTGGATCTGGACCAATAGGCTTCCAGCAGCAGCATCCGATGCGCTTTGAAGGCCCTCCAAACCAGATGGGACCGATGCGGTTTGAAGGCCCCGGCCCGATGCGGTTTGAGGGGCCCCAGCCAGCCAGGTCCGACATGCCAAAAATGCCTCGGCAGCCTGGGCCCCCGCGCTACCACTGTCCGCCTGGCCACCAGGGCCCCCCGAGGTTCGTACCTCAGCACAACATGCAGCCGCCCATGAGGCCGATGTACGACAACCCGGCCCCCTCTCAGCAGAACTTCGGCATAGCCCCCCAGCCTTTCTCGGAGCCCATGAACCCTCAGTTCTCCTCAGGGCCGATGGGCTTCCAGGCACAGGCGGGAAACTTCAGCTTACAGGCCTCGGTGCCGTTCGTCCAGCCGGCCCCCTTCTACAACCCCGCAGCCCCCGCCATGCAGCAGCCGGTGAGTCCAGAGGAAAGGCGGACTCTGATCTGGTTCCGAGTAGCCGTTGTTCCGCACTGATGATGCGTTTGTGTTTCAGGTCAACATGATGGCAAACCTGAACCCGTCCTTCCTGCCGCAGAACATCGTGAGCTTCAATCCACAGAGTAAGATCAGCAGCACATTACCCTTATTATTATATGATGAGATTAAACTCAGATGCCAAACATGTCAGCCTCTGTGAGGTCAGAGGTCATGTCTCTGAACTGTTAAACGAGATTTGTCCACTGTTCTCGGTGGCCTGGTCGCTTATTTTAGCCTTGGATTTATTCTAAAATCCTTGAAATGACGTTAAAAGGAGGAAATGTGGTTAAACGTTCTTCTTTTTCTGAGTTGTGTTTCGTTCGAGCTTCTGATTGGTCGTCTCGTCTCCGCAGCGCCGCAGGTCGTCTCTGCAGAGAGCCACTTCGGTCAGGTCGACGTCAACGACCTGCTGTCCAAACTCCTCTCCACCGGCATCATCAAAGCCTCACAGCCCGACGCCACGCTGACGAGCACCAACGGTCAGCGCGCACACACACACACACACACACACACACACAAACCATCCTGAATGCACTAAAGTTCTACACTTAAGTATAGAATAAACACAAAGAAGAATTATAGATTTGTGATTTACTTCTGACGTGTTTTGTTGCAGAAGCTTCGGCTGCAGCGCCGCCGCTGGTGGAGGAAGAGGAGGAGCAGGAGCTGGAGGAAGAGCAGGAGTTGGAGGAAGAGGATGTTCCAGACCTGACGGGCTTCGCCATCGATGACATGAAACAGTGAGTATCGTTGCTAAACTCGCTGACCTTCCACTCTCAGAAACGAAACGTCTTCAGCGAGGTTTGTTGTTGTGATGCAGGCGCTACGAGAGTGTCGTGACCAAACTGTACACAGGGAACCAGTGCTGCTCGTGCGGGATGAGGTTCACCGCCGCTCAGACCGACCTGTTTGCCGACCACCTGGACTGGCACTACAGACAGAACAACTCCATGAAGGATGCCAGCAAGAAGATCATACACCGCCGCTGGTACTACAGCCTGAGGGTGAGCACACGCACACGCATGTTCTCCTTATGACTTCATGTAGTGGCGACGTTTGCGGTGTCCAGGAAGTAGCAGGTGTGTTTCTCTCCGTGCCTCAGGACTGGATCGAGTTTGAGGAGATCGCCGACCTGGAGGAGCGAGCCAAGAGTCAGTTCTTCGAGAAGGAGAACGAGGAGGAGGTGCAGAAGAACCAGGAAGCCGCCAAGGAGAAGAAGATCCAGAGCGTCCGAGCCACCAACAACGTCGTGGGAGAGGTGAGAGCGGCGAGAGGAAGTCTGCTGAAAACCAGACACGAGCAATGCCATTCAGATAACTTTTATTTTGTGCTGTGCAGGCGTGTGAAATCTGCCAGGAGACTTTTGAGACGTTCTGGGAGGAAGAGGAGGAGGACTGGCACCTGAAGAACGCCATCAGGGTGGACGGAAAGGTGAGAAACCCGTCATGTGACGAATCAACAAACTTTCAGGAAGTGGAAATATAAATTACAGCTCTCTCTCTCTTTATGTGTGCGTGTGCGTGCGTGCGTGCGTGTTTACAGGCCTACCATCCGTCCTGTTTTGAGGATTATAAAAATGTAAGTAATGTTTTCATTGTGGCTCTGATCGCTTCATTGATCCAGATTGTATTGATCCATAAACGATGATGTCATGTCGTTCATTTCTCCTCAGACGTCGTTTCTGGACGTGATGCCGTCGCCCAACAAGGCGCCGACAGAACACCCGCTGAGCGCCTTTGTAAAGGCCGAAGAGGAGAGCGTTTCCTGTCTCGCCTCAGTCAAACAGGAAGTAGAGGCTGAGAGCGATGAGCTTCCTAATGTGAAAAAGGAAGAGGAGCTTTTAGCAGAGGATGCCGCCGCACCGCCAAGTGCTATTTCCTGAAAAACACAAACACACTGCTGCTGATTGCTCACTTTTTCTGTTTTTGAAGGAAAAGTATTTTTTTTTAGCTCTGCGGGGGCGGGGCCCTCCGTCACGACTTAAATACATTTTTGTATTTGGATTCTGCCTGAGAATTTCAGGCCATGTGGTGAAAAAGTGAAAGTGAAAAGATTTTTCTTTCTTTTGGAAAAGATGTCTGTAAATGATTTAATTTATAAATTAAAGTATTTTTTTGGTATCTCTGGTGTAACATTGATTGAATATAAATAGGCTGTGATGATGGTGGATCTCTAAAAAAAAAAAAAAAANCAAAAAAAAAAAAAAAATAATAAAAAATAAAACAAGCTTCGTTTGCTGCCTGTCATCAGGTGTAAGTAGTTTGATTTGAAGAGCTGATCAATCGGTTGATCAGTTGATCGCTTGCTTTTTGGATGTGAGTTAACGGATGCTGCAGATTTGGAGTTTGTGGCTCCGTTAATGAAGGTAAGCATCATCTGCCCGGCAACTGATGACCTCACAGCTCTTTATCAGTTTACTAACAGGAAAAAAAGATTTCTTCAGAGGATCTAAAAGATTCCAGTTTTTTCTTTGGTGTTGATCTTCAATAAAACCATTCTGAAACCGTGACGGGTGATTGTTTTAATTGTTCTTTAGGTTTTAAAGTTTAAATAAAGCTTTAGTGAACTGAACATTCTTCTCGTCTCATTTCTTGAAGTTTCTTTGATTTGTCAATAAAGTTGCGAAATGTTCCAGAACTTTGAAGAGATTAGAAATAAATCCATTATTTTTCCTTCAAATGATGAAAAGTCAAACTGAAGTTGTTTTTGATATTTATTAAAAGTTTTATTTCATTTTGGAAGTCAAATTGTTCATAAAAGCAAATTTATGTGATTTTTTTTTTTAGGAAATTGTTGAATCAAACAAAATTGAGAAACTAAATTCAGTTTTGAGTTAAACTGAATATTCTAGTTTTATTTGTGTAAACAGACATCAAACTTTAAAGTGACTTCATTGAACAAATGTCCCATTTTTAATAATCACAAATGTCTTTAAACAGATTTTCTTTCAACTAATCAACAAAATGTTTAATCGCAAAATAAAAGATCTGAAATGTTTTTATACTGTGAAACCTAAAAACAAACTAAAGTTGATTTTATAAAACAGTTTTTCTGAAAAGTTTCTGACAAACATGACAAAAGGAATCAGGTGAAGCAGCAACAGTGACGTCAAACTAAAGCAACAAACACCATTTGAAATAAACTGTTTTCTAAAACAGTTTATCAGCTTCTTCTGGGATTCAAAACTGAAGTATTTGGTGACTTAATTGTCCTTAAATATGAGTTTTTAGTTATTAAACTTCAGATAAAGTCTAGATTGTGTCTGATGATGATTCTTCACCTCCATATTCGGTAAAAACCCAAAGCGATGGCCAGACAGGAAAACACCGTTGCTGAGGAAGAAGCAGAAGAGCTGTTTCAAAATAAAATCACTTCCTGTTTCACACTGAGGTTTATTTTAAATTTAAAAAAAAAAATAATTTTATGGCTGTAATACTTAATGCTAACTAGCTTAATGCTAACCCGTGATGGCAGATGAAAAGTAGAAAGTGTTTGAAATAATTGTGTGGTGATCATTTGGGGAATAATGTGTGATTTAGAAGTGGGGTGTTTTTGTAGCGTGTAAAAGCCGGTGTCGCACCTTAAACCAACAACCACCTTAAACCACCAACAACCACCTCAAACCACAACCACCTTAAACCACCAACAACCACCTCAAACCACAACCACCTTAAACCACCAACAACCACCTCACAACCACAACCACCTTGAACCACAACAACCACCTTAAACCACCAACAACCACCTTAAACTGCCAACAACCACGTCAAACTGCAACCACCTAAAACCACCAACAACCACCTCAAACTGCAACCATCTAAAACCACCAACAGCCACCTTAAACCACCAACAACCACCTTAAACCACCAACAACCACCTCAAACCACAACCACCTTAAACCACCAACAACCACCTCAAACCACAACCACCTTAAACCACCAACAACCACCTCAAACTGCAACCATCTAAAACCACCAACAACCACCTCAAACTGCAACCACCTTAAACCCTCAAACCACAGCCACCCCAAACCACTAACAACCACCAACAACCACCAACAACCACTTCAAACTGCAACCATCTCAAACCACCAACAACCACCAACAACCACTTCAAACTGCAACCATCTCAAACCACCAACAACCACCCTCACCTGAGTTCTTACAAAAACGATACCTGCCTCGACAGAGCTTCAGTGAAACGGAGGCCGTCTGAACTCGACACACCTCGCTGTTAGCATCACTAATGCTAACATTAGCTAAAGTAGCAGCATTAGCATGGTAATGTTTACATGACATTAGGCATGCTATAGTTAGCATGCTAATGTCTTTGCATATTATTGTCATTGTGTGTGGTGTGTTAACAGTACGCCTACATGATTTACAAACATGCACATGCACACACACACACACACACACAGGTGAACAGTACCTGCGAGGTAGCGGACTGTCTCCAGTTTGAGGGACTCCAGGATGGTTTTGAGCGACGCCACCTGCAGGTCGATCTTCTTGTTGGTCTCCACGTTGTCGTGGTCGATGTCTGCTTTCTGCAAACAAAAGACAGCAAAGATGGCCGACACGAACACGTACCTGTACATGTACACCTGTCTCTGTCTTTAAAAGTGACAGAGTTTCGTCTTTTCCATTTATATTAATTTGATATATCAGGGCACTTCATGTGTAGAATCATGCAGCAGGTGTAGTAACCAGGAAGTTTACCTTATGATGGAACTCTGTGGTGGCTTCCATCAGCTTCTTCTCCTGATCGGTGAACTGACAGAAATGACATGTTAGCATGCTAAAATGCTAACATTAGCATGGTAACATTTGTATTTTTACATGCTAACAGTTAGTATGCTGATATATTTGCATTCATCATGCTGGCTTGTCATGCAAATGGTAGGACTATGTCTCTCACACACATACACACGCACACACACAAACANCACACATACACATGCACACACACAAACATACACACACACACACACACACACACCATGTCAGAGATTCTGCTTCTCTCCAGGTTGATGTCCAGTTTAGCTTCTGCTCGGATCTTCTGACTCTCCTCCTGCACGCACACACACACACACACACACACACACACACACACACATACACACACACACACACACAGCTGATTAACACATTCCACAAAACTCAGCCGTAATTTTCCGTTTCTTTCAGAATAAAGGTCTTCTCACCGTCAGTCTGTTTTTCAGCTGGTCGAGTTCTCGCTTCATTTTCTGCACAAACACAAAGATTTAAAACATTCAGAGACGACCTAAATATTACATTTTCTCTCTCTCTTTAAATTCTATAAATTGGCAAAAAAAAAAAAAAAAAAANAAAAAAAAAAAAAAAAAAAATCCATTTTCTGTATTTTTGTTGAACCTTTAAATTCTGTATTTCATGATTTTCTTCCCTTCCAGAGTTTTTCTAGTCTCCTTTTGAAAACTGTCAAGATTTTCAAGCCAAACTTGTGGCGATGGAAGTCAAACCGTAAAGACGTGATCAGCGGACGCTCTGATTGGATGAGCAGAAACAGGAAGTTGCGTACCGTGTTCTCAGAGCGAAGGTTGGCGAACTCGCTCTTCTCCAGGATCACCATGTCCTTCCTGATGGAGTCCAGGTGAGCCATGATCTGCTGTAGAGCGATCTCCTGAAGGACGCGTGAGGACAGAGGGACATTAAAGGACCGATGGACATCTTTGTCCTTTGCATTAAATTGCAAATGTTTTGACGTTTGGTTCAGGCCTGAACAACCAGAAGTTTAAAGCTTTTAGGTAAATCTCTGTTTTTGGTTCAATAATCCAAATTCTTGGTAGGACGTCTGATGGTCACGGACCCTTAAAGGACCATACCACCCATTTAGCATGTTTGAGCCTAATATGTTCAGTTTTCATACATGTAACGTTACTGACAATCATTTCTCAAAGGATAAAACTGTATTTCAGCTTTCCTGATATTTTGCTAAATCTCTTAATCTTTCAAAATCAAATATTCAAGTGATACACCCACCTTAAAAATCCATGTTTCTCCTGCTAATAGTTACACAGCCTTATGAAGTCACGGTCCTTTAAATTTTTCCATAAACGCAGGTCTTCTTTTGGGACTATATTCCCCGGTGGAGGCATACATTCACTCCACGCTTTTTATTGAGCTTAAACACTAAAATTACATAACTTCTAAAAAAACCTGAATACACGTCTTGTTGGTGATGATGGATTACCTATCCCAAGAACGTTTACAGTATCAACAAGTTGATTTTAATAGCAGAATGAACTGAAACCAATGGAGGTCTGGAAGGTAGGAAAAACATTTTTAATTCACCGTTCCAGTAGTATGCTTTGGAAATGATTGTCAGTAACGTTACATGTATGAAAATTTAATATATTAGGCTCAAACATGCATACCGGCCGTTTTGCATGCTGCATGTTGTATAATTAAACCTTCAGAGTTTCTTTTCTCTCTGAGAAACAAACAGAAGCTGCAACGTCTCAAACTCTGATTGAGGTCAGGAAGAGACGGCGTCTGACCTGGTGTGATTTGGTCACCATGTCCTTATACACGATGTCCATGTTGGACGTCGTCAGAGTGACCAGAGCTGCAACGATGAGCTCCGCCTGACGCTTTTCAAAACCTGGGAAAGGTTCAGGGACGAAGAGTGAAAATGCTTCATCAGACAATAAACTCAATAAATACAAGCTGCATACATGTTACTGTACGTTACTGACAACCAGCTTCCAAAACATACTACTGGAGCGGTAAATATTAGAATTGTTTTTCCTACCTTCCAGACTAACACTGGTTTCAGTTTGTTCCATAAAAGTCTACCTGTAGAGTCGTGAAACGTGCTGAGATAAATCATCACAGAGAACACGACGTCATTATGATTTCTGTCTCTGCTGTGGAATATAGACGAAATTTAAAAAAATGTCTTGTCTGCATTTGAACGTAAGCGTCAGCAGGTGAAGCGTTGAGTTTTAAGGTGTTTGTATCACCTGAACATTTGATTTTTAAAGATGAGGAGATTTGACAAAATAAAAACTAAAAAACAGTTTTACATTTTAGGAAATGTTTGTCAGTAACGTGATAAATATACAGGTAGTGTTCCAAAATCACCGGTATGGCCCTTTAAGGTCACATTCACATCTGTTTAAACACAGACAGGGGCAGGAGTTTGGTGACCTTTGACCTGTGACCCATTGGCTACAAAAATCATACTGGCTGTCTCGCCTAAATATATAACTTTATTAAGCTTTATAACTTAACATTACTTTTCTTTTATATATATTGTTGTTAGCAGCTAACAGCTAGCTGATTAGCTTTTAGCCAGCTAACACTGCAGCAGTCACACAAGTACTACTCCTAGTACTTTTACAACTAGTAGTAAAAGTACCAGTAATAGTAGTAATAATTCTAATAGTAATACTTTAATAGTAATAGTTGTAGTAATAGTTTGATAGTACAGCAATAGTTGTAGTAATAGTTGTAGTAATAGTTTGCTAGTAATACTTGTCGTAATAGTTTAATAGTAATAGTGTAATAGTAGTACTTGTAGTAATAGTTTGATAGTACTTGTAGCAATAGATTAATAGTAATAGTTTAATAGTAATACTTGCAATAGATTGATAGTAGTAGTGTAATAGTAATACTTGTAGTAATAGTTTGATGTAGTAGTGTAATAGTAGTACTTGTAGTACTAGTTGTAGTAGTGTTTTGTGCTCACCGCTGCTCTCCAGCTCCATCACCATGCTGTGGGAGTCAAAGGTGAGTTTTCTCTGCTCCAGAGGTGTCAGCTCCACTTTCCTCAGGTCAAAGGTCGCCGTGCGCACTCCTACACGTACACCTGTCACACAGAAAGTATTCACCTTTACCATTCAGAATGTACTTTATATTCACTGTCGCTGTAACTTTGTTAGTAAAGTTTGGTTTAACTGTAAATAAGGTGTCACCAAACCTGAAGGATGCTTCTAAAACTAAAATATTATAATAAATAAAACTAAAATATTACAATAAATACACTCATTAAATAAGAAAAACACAAATACATAGAAAGCATACTATGACAAAAAAAAACTAGTTAATTGTTAATTATTCTAACAAAAACCAATAAAAACAAAAACACAGCAGGCGTTCTTTGGCTCACTGCACCACGTGACCGCCAGCCTGCCTTATTATGCGTTATGACGCGTGAATAACTCAGACGTTATTAACGGTCACGGAGTGTTATTACACACACAGAGCGGATCCGGATCAGAGTCCGGTTTTACACACCCTCTTTAATCTTGAACTCACCTCTGCAGGTCCGAACCGTCCGCAGCAGCGCGTTCATCCCGGAAGTTACCGATTTACCGTCACTTAGAGTAAATAAAACCATAAAGTTGGTGCTATAAGCTGGTAACAGGTAAACTGGTTTACCTGTTTAACCATGTAACCATGCTGTTACAGCCCAGAGTTCTGTCTGACAGGAAAACCTTTCTGATTTCTCCGTTTGACGGAACTTGTGAGAGCCCGTCCTTCTGACACATTCACTGACTGTGGGAATTTATACACATAGTTGGAAAATAAGACAAATTTGAGGAAATTTAAACGGAAATCTAGACTCCAGTTAAGTGTAAATTTTGGATAAAATATTTATTTTATTTCTAGTAGCTGTCATTGTATATTAAATCTATGGATGCCGAGAAATAAGCTACTATGATCCAGTAAAGGTACTTTACCCGTGTCCTGGCTGTGCGTGAATCCTTTGTGGTTTGAAAAGGAATCTTTGGGAACTTTACGAGGCGATCCTGAATGCATCATCACGTTTGCTCCCTCAGTGCTCTGCGTTACTTTAAATTCTTTATTTTATATTTAATTATTGTAGCTTTATTTTACTTTGTACATTAGGGTTTACAGATTTTACTTATGCTACAAACAACTGCTGGTGGTTTCTCTGTTTGCTCTGACTTAAAAACCAAAAAAAACAAAAAAACTGTCAGTCATCGCCATTTTAAATAAAGTTTCGTTTGAAAGGTGTCATGGCGGCTTCCACGCCAGACAGTTGGAGCTGGTTTCCGGCGTTAGCACTCGGAATTTCTTTTTTAAAATGTTTGTTTATAAACGCATAGTGAGTTAAAACTGTTTGTTCTGAAATAACTAAACTTAAATTGCATCTTATTTCCATTTGCTTTCTTCGGTAGAGTTTAAATAACGTTAAAAGCTGCGATAATCTGTTAGCTCAAGCTAAAAGCGCTGCTGATGAGCTGGCAGCGTTAGGACGTTCGTACGATGATTTGAGCAGAAATTGTACAAATTATAAAGAAAGCGAAGTCATGTTTTGTCAAAACCATTTTCAGATGAAGTAAGATTTTGCTAACACGACTTAAAAAAATAAAATCAAACGTAGAAGGGCTGATTGATAAATTCTGAGCCTAACATATCTGACACCAAGATATTTAATAACTTTAACATGTCAAAGATTTTGTCACATTAAAGCAGTTTAGGATGTAAAAACAGTTGTTAAGCAATGACTTTTTCTACATGAGGTTATGTGAATTGTGTGTGTGTCAGTTACTCCACAGACTTTGAGGTCCACAGGAACTGGCTGGCCATCACACACAGTCTTCCCGTGTCCAGATGGTACCATGAGGTTAGCGCTGATCTGGCTGACGTTGTCATAGCGACGCTCCTCCTGCCTTTGTCCTCTGTTTGTTGTCTTTCTGATTGCTGCTGCTGTGTGTCTTCAGGACGGCTCTGCGTGGACGCTGGACTACCCGCCGCTGTTCGCCTGGTTCCAGCTCGGTTTGGCCCATGTGGCTCAGAACTTTGACAGGAAGATGCTGGCGGTGGAGAACCTGAACTACAGCAGCTTCGCCGCCGTGCTCTTCCAGCGGCTGTCCGTCATCTTCACCGATGGCGTTTTCATCTACGCCACCAGAGAGTGAGTCCGCGTCACATGATCAGCTTTAAGATGCTTCTGTTCCGCTACGCTGATATAAAGGAGATGGAGACAAAACAAAAGTAAAGGTTACGTCCCGGTATGAACTAGTAGAATACTAGTTAAATATTGGTCGGCCATGTTGGATAAAGGAGTTTGTTGTATTTATTTGAAGGTGACGGAGAGTTTTTACCAGGACTCTGTTAGATCACATAGTGCTGGAAACTATTCCAAGGTTTTGGAAATTTGGTCTTTTAACGCCTCGGTGCTGAAAAATTCTGACCATCGTGTTTGTGCGTCCTCCAGGTGCTGCAGGTGTGTTCGGGAACAGAAGGGCTCCCAGGACGTCCTGAGCCGACCCTCCTTCATCCTGGCTGTGCTGCTGCTCTGGAACTTCGGCCTCCTCATCGTCGACCGTATCCTTCATCAGACGTCGCTGAGTCACGCAGACGTTAACCACAGGGAGCAGCGCTTCCTGCAGACAGAAACTCCTTCGTAAGCTAACGTCAAGCTAACGTCTGATTTGGTTTCACACTGCACAGGATGGAAGGAAGTCAGGATTTAGGGAGGGGACCGAAGGAAAGGGAGGAAAAAGGAAGTATGGCAGGACAATGGAGGAGAAGGGATGGATGGCAAATTTGAACGAATGAATAAAGAAAAGACAAAGGAGGCAAACTGAGCGAGGGCAGAGGAAGAGAAGTGTATTTTCCTCATGATAAACTTTCTTTGACATTTTTCCTCAGATATTCATTTTCAGTACAACGGCTTCCTGTTTGGCTTTCTGCTGCTGTCAGTGGCGAAGCTCCTGCAGGTTTGGACCTCCGTCAGCAGCCATGACTTCTGTCACGCCAAGCCTGTTATCTTAATGAACGTACAGGATCAGAAATGTCTCATCTGCGTCAAAAACACGTCGTTACGAAATAATTCTGATTGGCTGTTGGGGAAATATTAGGACTTTGTACAAGGACGAATTGTGCTAAAAAAAATACAGTCATGACCGTGAACCTTAGCGTGATCCAGCTGTAAATAACATCATGGTATCTGAACAGATTTTTGTAGTAACAATATTGAAGACGAGCTGAACGCTGAAGACTGTTTCTGGCTCCATCTTAAACTCGTGTTTAAGGCCAAGAACTCAACTGAAGTTAGCATAGCAGCTAAGCTGACACTTAATTTATCACAACTAGTGATCATTTTGCTAATTTCACTCCACTGTTCTGTCACAGGAAGTACACCTAGCTAACGCTCCAGCTATGCTAGACTGAGTCAGCATCACTTCCTGTTTGTTTTGCATCAAATCAGCTGATTGGCTCTCCTCCTCATGTGACTTTCTTGGTATTCACCAGGTGTTTCTGCTTCAGGTGGAGAAACTAATTTGTTGTCTCCACCTTTAGCTGTTAGCTTGTAGCTGTTAGCCTGTTAGCTTGTAGCTGAAGCATGTCAGACAGCAGAGCTGTTACTTTCAGACGTGATGTTTAGTTTCTTCTTCTTCTACATGATGAAAATTCTTCAACACGTCATCACACTGGAATATTGTCAATCCTAATATGACAAAGTTTTCATGTAAAAATTGCATTAATTATCATGAACTGTATGATATGGTGCATCTGAATCTATCATGTTGCTGTAGCGCCACCTACAGGCCAGATAACATCACACTGATTTACCTGTGGTTACCTGGGTTTACCTGATGTTACCTGTGATGGATCTGAAGTATAACTGAGTATCTATGAATTTTGCCTCAGCAGCTAAAACGTATTTTTGATGTTCAGTCTCAGCACCTGCAGGGGGCGCTGCTGTTCTCTGTGCTGCTCAACCTGAAGCACATCTACCTGTACGTGGCTCCAAGTTACGGCATCTACCTGCTGAGGAGTTACTGCTTCACTCAGGACAACACAGGTGAGACACACAGGATGTAACCTGCACAGTGGGCGGGGCTTCATTTTGTGCTGTCAGTGCAAGCTCAACACTTTTGTTTTTAACAATAAAAGCTTTTCGGTTGTTCAGGGGACACAACCTGTTGCAGAAGGCTTTTATTGTGAAGTACCAGTAGGAAGTGTATTGTATTAAGAACAGCTCAACAGAAATGGGAAATAGAATCTAACAGAGCTTTTCAAAATAAAAGCCTGTAATTAGCAGCGTGTTTTTTGCAGAGTTCTATCAGATAAACTTCTGACACTCACCTTCAAAATAAGAGCCTACAAATACAGTGAATGGCTCTGTTAGATGGAAGAGTTTTGATGCTTTTTTCCAAAATAAAAGTCTGTAATTAGTATGTCTTTTTGCATAAGGCTTTCTCAGATGGAGTTTTGATTCTCACTTTCAAAATAAGAGCCTGTAAGTGTATTGAATGTGTTTTGCAGACGGCTCCGTCAGATGGAGGAGTTTCAGGCCAGGTCGGCTGCTGGCTCTGGGCAGCATTGTCGTGTCAGTCTGTACTGTTTCCTTCGGCCCATTCGTGGTCATGGTGGGTGGAGCCTAACTGTTTGCTCAGATGATCACAGACACGCTGTCATGCTGCTGCTGTAGCTGAGCTTTGTTTTTTATTTTTTAGGATCAGCTCCCTCAGGTCTTGTCCCGCCTCTTTCCTTTTAAGCGAGGCCTTTGTCACGCCTACTGGGCTCCCAACGTCTGGGCTCTCTACAACGTCCTGGATAAAACCCTGGCTCTGATCGGTGAGGGAAAGTCGGAAAAGTCTAATGGAATGGAACACACCTGACATGCTATGGTGCTAACATGGTGCTAACATGGTGCTAACATGCTTTCCATTTTCATCATTCTGTAATTGATAAAACTTGGTTTTATTTGATATGTAGCTTTTCTTCACGCAGATCCTGTGTAGACACGTAAACACGTGTAAACACAAACTTCCTGCGGGCGTCTGTGCTTTTCAGAGCAAAAGCAATGGTTAGCATTTCGACTGGAACTCGGGAAAATCAACTTGGAACTTTCCAAGTTCTGAGTACAGCAGATTGCAGCATAAGTACAAAACACAGCTGAGGCTAACGGGAGTTTGGTTCTTGTTTTTGAACCATTTGGTCATGAAGAGGAAGTGTTTGACAAGTATAAGTGCATTTTACCTGCTGGGGTCAGAGGTCAGCTGACCACCAAAGTCAGTCAGGATCATGAATGTCTGTGCGGCCAACATGGCCGACATGCAGCAGTCGTGTTGTCGTGTGGAATGTTTCACTGGCGTGTTGGTGTGTGATTTAGCTGTGGTTTGCTTTTCTCAGGCGTTCGTCTGAACCTGCTGGAGGAGGCGGAGCTTCCTCAAGCCTCCATGACGGGCGGTTTGGTTCAGGAGTTCCAGCACTCTGTCCTGCCTTCAATCTCTCCCTTCATCACACTCGTCTGCACGCTGCTGTCCATCCTGGTGAGTTCAAACGCACCCGACACGTTTTTCTAAGGATTGTTAGGATTTTAGCAAACAACACTTCACTTTGTCATGGAACAAACAGCAAGACGAACATACACGTTCAGAAAAGTCCAGGTTTAGTTGGACTTATGGTACGTTCATGAGGGTGTAACTTGATGAGTCTTGCAGATCGTTTGTTCTGGTCTGAATCAGATCTGAATCAGATCGTTTGTTCTGGTCTGAATCAGATCTGAATCAGATCGTTTGTTCTGGTCTGAATCAGATCTGAATCAGATCGTTTGTTCTGGTCTGAATCAGACTAAATTGTCACAATGTTGTATTTTCAGAATCATTTGGATTTGTTTGGATGTTAAAGTCTGACACTGAATTAAAATCACATCTTTTGTAAGTTGCCTGTAGGTGTGAATGAGAGTGTGAATGTGTGTGTCTGTCTCTGTGTCAGCCCTGTGATAGACTGGCGATCTGTCCAGGGTGAACCCCGCCTCTCGCCCTATGACCTCTGGGATAGGCTCCAGACCCCCATGACCCTCAACAGGACCAACGGGTTTAGAAAATGGATGGATAAAAGTATTTTGTTGCTTCACATGCAGAATGTTTGATCACTGCATCACAAAGTTTCCTCATTATCTTTTACGTACAGTGTGAATAAAAGCAGGAAAAACATTGACCTGTGCGACTTTGTGGATAACATCAGAATCTGAGTTGTACGGCTGAAGACGTTTCATTGTCCCTCGCTGTTTGCTGTCTCTCTGTCTGAAGCCGGCGCTCTGGTCCGTCTGGTGGCGTCCCAGCGGTGCTCGTGGTTTCCTGCGGTGCCTCCTGCTGTGCGCTCTGGGATCCTTCATGTTTGGCTGGCACGTACACGAAAAGGCCATCCTCATCGCCATCCTGCCGCTCAGGTCAGCTGACCAAAACGTCCAGTGTCCGTGTTAAAGGAGTCCTGATGCTTTTACTTCTGTTCCCATTGGTGCTTTACTGGACCAACAGGGTCAGAACTTATCAGTCAACCCTTGTAAAGCACTTTGGTACAAACTTGTGTTGTTGTAGAAATTAACTGTCTCTCTTCCTGTTATTTTCTTAATGATTTAACGTGTATTAGTAACTTTTGGCTGTCATGTTTTTTTGATTTCTGGATAAACGTTGTTTCGTCCTGCAGCTTCCTGGCGGTTGAGAGCAGAGAGGATGCTGGGATATTCCTGCTTTTGTCCACCACAGGACATTATTCTCTGTTCCCGCTGATCTTCACCCCTGCAGGTAAAAACTCGTGGAACGTTGAGAGCACGAGCGTTCACGAGACGTTGTGATATTGATCACCATGATATTATTGAGCTTGTTTCAGGTTTGAACGTGATGAACCGACTCAGCTGATTGGATGTTGTGTTTGCAGAGCTGCCAATCAAAGTGCTGCTGATGCTGATGTTTACTCTTTATTCTTTCACGGCTCTGAGGAAACGCTTCAGGTGAGGCTTTCTGCTCTCAATATAATGATAAATATCAAATATATTTCATCTTTCACAACAAACTCATAGAGGACAGTTACGTCCTCTATGAGTTTTATGTTATGTGTATGAAAATTGAATATATTAGGCTCAAACATGCAAAATGGCCAGTATGGTCCTTTANGTTATGTGTATGAAAATTGAATATATTAGGCTCAAACATGCAAAATGGCCAGTATGGTCCTTTAAAGATCAACTAAACACAGCTGAAAATGCTGCATTTGCTGCCATCTGGTGGTTATCCTGTGTCAGTTCAAATGTGACGACATCATCCTGTCTGTGTTTAGTTTCGGTCACGCTGTCTGGAAACCAGCTGGAATGATTTCTATCATCAAACACGTGTTGGAATCTCTTCTGTACTCATGTAACTCTTAGTAATCAGATTACATGTAATCCTGATCTCATTCTCTCTCCTCCAGTGGTCAGGGATCTCTGCTCCGTCCTCTTGAGGTCGTATATCTTCTGGGTCTGGTCGCCGTGGCGATTGGCTGCGAGATCATCTTCCCTCTGTCGCCTTGGCAGCAGAAGCTGCCCTTCCTCCCCCTGCTGGCGACCTCGGTGTACTGTTCGCTGGGCGTCTGTTACTCCTTCCTGCGTCTGTACATCAGCCTGCTGAGGGGGAAACACAAACAACTTTGACAGGCTCCAAGACTCCCACCAGTACCTGAACGCACCACAGGTTAGAATCTCTGTCCCGTCCCTGAATGCACCACAGGTTAGAATCTCTGTCCCGTCCCTGAATGCACCACAGGTTAGAATCTCTGTCCTGCACTTGAATGCAGCACAGGTTAGAATCTCTGTCCTGTCCCTGAATGCACCACAGGATAGAATGTGTGTTCTGTATCTGCTAACAGCACGTTATGAATAAATAAAAATCAGAATGTTTGATTAAAAACTTTATTAATAAGGCAACACAAACATGACATATTTTAGTTCCTTCTCAGTAAAAATGATTCTATTGAACATTAAGAACTTTAAAGCTATTTAGCAGCGATGTTTTAAAGAGAAAACAGCTTCTTTGCCTCAACTTTAATACGTCAACAATCAGAAACAGAAACTCACCCTCAGTGTTCACTACATGCAGCTTCAAATATTCCTTCATATTCTCCTGATTATTATTATTATTATCACACGTATAAAAATAAAAAGATTCCCTCATCATAAAGAGAACGATCTTCTTCAGCTGATGCAGGAAAACAACAAAATAAAGTTAAAATAATGTGTGTTCTCTTCACTTAAACGTCATTAGTAAATATCTGGGCAGGTTATTAAAAGCAGAAAACTGCTGATTATCATAATCAAAAGAGGGAAAACTGTTTCCTCAGCTTAGTAATTTGATTTGTGAAGTAGAGTCACAGTGACTCTTATTCAGAATCTTTTCTAAAAATAAAAATCTGCCACGGTTGCAGCTAAATGTGCTGCTGCAGCTTTTACCGTCTTAAGAGGATCAAAGGTGGCGTCCAGCATTTTCTCACATGACTAAACCACCGAGCCGGAAATCAACTCCTGATCCGTCTGCAGAAAACGGATTCTTATCTCAGAATCAAAATCTGTACATTTGTGTTGCTGAATGTTTTACGAGCTGTAACAGAATCATGGAGGTTTTATCTAATACTAAAACTGTACATTTTTTAATAAATACTCAAAAATGGACATTAGATGGAAGTTATTAGGTTAAACTTCTGAAAAATAGAATCATCAAAGTGCTCGGATGTAAAATAAAAAAATGTTCTCTCAGGGTGACTCGTGACCTGCAGCTTCACCTGCAGCCGGTCCAAGTCAGGACGTCCATTCAGTCTGAGTCCAAGTCTGAAACTCTCCTTCTGACCTTGCCGAGCAGTTCAGACTCGTCCACTTGTCCACTCGTCCACTCCTCCACTCCTTCACTCTGGACTCAAAGCATCAAGCGTCTTTGGGGGCGTGGTCTGCTGATATTAAACCTATGAAAAGTCTTTTTCTGTGATGGTGGCAGGTTCCTCTACTGTCGGCCCTCCACTATGATGACTAAGACCGGCGTCAGATCCATCAGGTTCTTCAGCATGTCCATGATGTCGTCGTGATGCTTTGCTCCCTCGATGAACTCCTCCAGGGTCATTTCACCTTTAGGGGTCAAAGGCAGAGTTATTTATTATATGGCACCATTCAGACGCAGAGGTCATTCAGAGGTCACTCAGAGGTCATTCAGAGCTTTATCAAGCTATAAAAAGACAGATATAGCTCAGTGAGTCCCTGATTTATATACTGTCTTCTCTGTTTATCTATCTATCTATCTATCTATGTATATATGTATATATATACTATGGTATATGTTTATAGTGCTATGAAGAAGTATTTTCTCCTTCCCGATTTCTTCTGTTTTTGCATATTTGTCACAGTTTATTGTGTCAGATCAATACAGTTTTTAAATAATTATTTGACATATTGAAGGATAAAATCTGGGCCTGTTTTCTTACCTTCTCCTTTCATGTCGATTCTCTCGAATATGAGCGAGACGATCTCTTCGGGGTCGATGTTGCGGTTCCGCGTGATGTCCTGGATGGCCTGGCGGACGAGACACTGAAGTCAGACATGTTTTCATTTCATTTCTCTCGTGTGTGAAGGTTTTTGGTGCCATATGAAATCCACAGCGACATGTTTCCTGTGGCAGCATTAATGACATCATCGCCAGACTGAGTCAGAGGTTACATATTGTTATGAACTAGTAACACACACGTTAAATATTGGTTTGCCATGATGGATAAAGGAGATTTGTTTTAATTATTTGGCTGTTTGAAAGTGATGGAGAGTTTTTACCAGGACTTGTTACTCTGTTAGATCACATAGTGCTGGAAAGGTTTTGGAACAGTTTCACAACAGTTTTGGAATGATTTTGGAACCGTTTCAGAATGGTTTTGGAAAGGTTTCAGAAACATTTTGGAATGGATTTGGAACAGTTTTTGAAAGGTTTCAGAAAGGTTGTTGAATAGTTTCAGAATGGTTTGGAAAAGTTTTGGAAAGGTTTTGGAATGGGCTGCAGAGGGTTGGATGTAGTCAGGGTCTTTAGAAAAATGAAACGGTTAACCTGAACTGAAAATCAGAAATGGATTTTGAAAGTCGTGACAGCAGAAACTCAGACGTGTGCAGATAAGAGTTTCTACCTATGAACCGTTTAGCAAAATAAAACAGAGATAACAGAATCAATCAAAAATATCAGCTATAGCTAAACTTCCTTTGAGTGGCAGGAATTAAAGGTGGTATGAATTTTAGTTGTGTTCTCTTGTGTTTACAGTGAGATACAGCAGGAGTCTGTGTTGAGTTTATGTCTATAGAAATATGTCCAGCAAGACAAACCCAAAAGGTCCTGAACTGCCTTGAAAGCTTTGTTTTGATTGGTTGTTTATTCTGTAACATGTTGCAAAGGTTTCCAAATAGACCCGAAAATAAGGACATGAAAATATGCCTCCTGTCGGTATAAACACGTTTCTTATCCTTTATGGGGACAAAAGTCAAACTTCCTCTGTAACTGTCAAAAACAACATGATTTTCACGAATAAAAGCAAATGTGTCTCTGATCCACATCAGAACAGGCTGCTTCAGTTCAGCCAAACATAATGACTGATACTCGTCTACTTCAGCTTAGTTAATTAAAAAAGTATTTCAGCAGCTTTTAGAATTACCGAGAAGATGGTCTCCAGTTCCTCTTTGTCGATCTTTCCGTTTCCGTCCTGGTTGAACAGTTTGAAGTACCACTTTAGTTTCTGGTTGATTTCTCCTTTCAGCATCAGGCTGACGGCTGCGATGTATTCCACAAAGTCTATGTAGCCATCCTGCAGAAAAGATCACGCCATCATAGCTTACATAACACCCCTGTCATTTCTACATCAGGAAAAATGTCTTTTTATATTGATGATGTGTTGATACATTTTCAAATCATGCACTGTTCAACTTTTACTGTTGACTACTGGATTCTGCTGGTTGACTACTCATTTCTGCTGGTTGGCTACTGATTTCTCCTGGTTAGCTACTTATTTCTGCTGGTTGGCTACTTATTTCTGCTGGTTGGCTACTGATTTCTGCTGGTTAGCTACTTATTTCTGCTGGTTGGCTACTTATTTCTGCTGGTTAGCTACTGATTACTGCTGGTTGGCTACTTATTTCTGCTGGTTGGCTACTGATTTCTGCTGGTTGGCTACTGATTTCTGCTGGTTAGCTACTGATTTCTGCGGTTAGCTACTTATTTCTGCTGGTTGGCTACTTATTTCTGCTGGTTAGCTACTGATTTCTGCTGGTTGGCTACTGATTTCTGCTGGTTAGCTACTGATTTCTGCGGTTAGCTACTCATTTCTGCTGGTTGGCTACTTATTTCTGCTGGTTGGCTACTCATTTCTGCTGGTTGGCTACTTATTTCTAGAGATCTCATGATGATTTAGATTAAAAGTCAGTATTTTTCTGACCGTCACTGTTGCAGTCGGAGTGACTCTGAAGATCCTGATCAGATCATCCTCAGTGAGTTTGACTTTGCATGTAGAGTGCAGAAATCCCATTAACCTAACACACGCACACGCATGTGCAGTGTCTCAGCATGCTAACGTATGTAAGCCATTTAGACAGTGAGCTAATGGAAAATTCTCTCACTGATGTGAGCAGCTTCAGCCATGTTTGTTTCAGCTAGATGTAGCTAAAACTAGCAGCACAGCTAGCTTTAGCTGTGAGTAGCATTAAATGTTGCTAAAATGCAGACAGACTAAAAATCAGTCCATTTTTTGAGGCTGAGGCTCGTTTGTTAGCATATGCAGCAATCAGTTTAATTGGATTTTCACCTGGATTTTTTTTCCAAACACACCCAGAGATTGTTATGGTGAAACACTGACCACAGCAGTTTAAAAATCACTGGTATGGTCCTTGATTTTACACATTTAAGCATAAATACTACCCGCGTACAGTTACAGTACTACATTTTACTGCTAATATTTGAGTACAAATTTAATGCAGTACTTTTACTTGTAATGGACTAGTAATGCTGGAATAAAGGATTTGAGTATTTATAATTCCACCCAGAGTATGTTTGAGTATGTTTACTCTAAAAACACACCCCGTCCATATCGAAGGTGAAGAAGACCTGGTCCACGTAGCTGTTGGCGTTCTCGTTCATCCCCCTCAGGCCCAGGATGGCCTTCAGCTCAAACAGCGTGATCAGACCCGACGGCGACTCGCGCATGAACTTGTTGTACCAGTGATGCATGTCCTCAGCCAGGATGTCGTCCAGGTTTGAGCCGTGATTCCCCATCGCTGGATTTAGACCGTGCTCTGAAACCAGAGCTGAGATGGTTGTTCTTTGATAAACTCTTAATTGGACGGCGCCTCTCTTTCACTTCTGGTTGGAGAAGAAGAAGGTGGAAGTCGGCGAAGGTCCTGCAGACGTTTTCTTTGACCCAGAGAGAAAGTCAGCAAGATCCAGAGATGCAGATGGAAGCAGCAAACCGTGCAGGAAGCAGCAGCAGCAGCAGCAGCAGCAGCAGCGGCAGCTTGAGGCTGGAGTCGCCTGTCATCCAGGCTGCAGCCGCTCTGCAGAGGACAGAGAGCAGGAATCAGGACTGTCTAACCCTCTTAGGATGCCTGGGAGAAGCACCCAAAATAACCAGCTAATTAGATAAAGCAGCCTGGCGCTGCTTCAGACCGGCCAAGAAGCTTTTCTGTGTGAGCGGAGCTGCAGCATGGCAGGAGGCCGCTTATATAACGCAATCATTGCTGTGTCCTGGTTTGGATGGCAAGGACATTCCCCGTCCCCACGTGACCTCACGCCAGCGTCGTGCTGAAACTCAACTTTATGTGTCCAAGAAATTTGTCTTGTGATCGATGCCCCCGTAATTTACGACAAAAAAAAACACATAAACAACAATACTATTCACAGCCCTGATCATAAAAACATAAAAAACACCATCCAATCAGAAACAAGACCATTTCAGGACCGTTTCAGGACCGTTTCAGGAGGGCGTTCAGGCACCCAGAGGTGCCTGAACGCCCTCCTGGTCACGTAAAAGCCCCTAAATTCTGATCCGGTCCTCCATGAGCCCCTTTGGTAGACCAGATGCTGCATTTATTACTCCAGATGTTTGCTCAGATAACATCTTAAACCTTAAAACGACCTCCAGGTACCACAGGCTCCTGGACTCTCCCAGCATGCCTCGTTTCCCGGCTGTCGTGAAGCCGGTTTATTTGCGGCGTCATGGTATCAGACCATCGCAGAGTTAATCCTGAATAAACTGCAGACAGCGATTCCTGCCAGGTTTTCCAGGAACTGCAGCAGATTTATGAACAGAAGAGGAAGGCAAACAGAATGTGATTAAATCCTGTTACATCATCATCATCATCATCATCCACCCAGACGTGCTGCTGAAACGCTTCGTTTAGTCCTTCATCAGGTTTCCACACTAAAAGTTTAAAATGTCACAGCATGAAGCTAATTCGTCTCAGTTCTTAAAGGGCCATACCGGTGATTTTGGATGTTTAAGCCCAGTGAATACTACCTGCATACATGTTACTGACCATTTTCCAAAATATAAAGCTGTTTCAGTTTTCCTGTTATTTTATCAGCTGTTCAGGCTCATCCACCTTAAATTCAGTTTCTCCTCCTGCTAACACGCATGGCTGCAGAAGACACGATTGTTTTAGTTTTTGGTAAAAGCAGTTTTCTCCTGGGACTATATTCTCTGGTGGAGACATACGTTTTCTTCTGTGTGGTTCCATCGTTGACCAGTTAAACTTAGGAACTGCAACAAAAACCTGAATAGATTGGTTTGTTGTGATGATTATTTATCTCAACACGTTTCTAGTCTCTACAGGTTGATTTTTATACTGGAATGAAGTGAAACAGGAAAAGCACGGTGCCGTGTCGTCACATGGCTGTTCATGATTTCCTCTGGAACTCTTTGGGCTGACGGTGTGTTTGTGTACAGATGTGGGCTGTGTTGGTGTTTGAGGTTCGACTATCTCACTTCAGGAGAAGGTTCAGGATGCTGGAGGATCCGGGTCCTGAATCCAGACTCAGACAGCGTTTCCTTCGATGCCTGGAGGTCACTGACCTTCTGGTCCTGGCCTTTAGATTTTCACAATAAATGTTACAACCAGAACTTGAGGCTGATTTTAATTGTTTTGTCAAATGGATATTTTTAAAAAATCTTACAGTAAATCTTCTGAAAGCAGCGTTGTACTTTCAGTACTTACGAATACTTCAAATACTTTTTACTTTACAAAGCAAAAAGCAGACGTCAACATTTTACATTTTGTAACAGAACTCAGAAAAAAGCTTCACAAAACACACAACAATTACACAACTCAGTCAAAAACCAGCAACACAAACCACTCTGTTTTTACAGAACACTGAGAATCTGGTTAAATTCTACAGAACGTTCTTCATCACGGCTCAGGCTAACAGAGTTACAGATGAGTTCAGTTAGTCACGTGAATCATCCTGATTCTCGGTTTGCAGGAATTTTCCTTCTTTATCTAAGTCAGATTGATGTGAGGAGAGAAAAGTCACAACTCATATCTAAATAATTCATGTCAGATGATGCTGATTTTTGTTTGAAAATCCTTCAGCAGATTTGATATTCAGTCTTTCCTCAGTGTAAGAAAGTCTCTTCTTCTCCTGAATGTTCAGGAAGCAGCGTGACCAGAAAAATGAAAGGTGGAGTATTAAAGCGTTTCCATGCGTCTCTCTAGTTTCTGTTGTGATGCAGACGTACAGAGGGCCTCATCGTGGGGTTTCCCTCTCAGCACAGCAGGGGTCACATCCTGGTTCTGGTGCTCTGTCTCCACCGACATTCTCATCCTTTTGAACTCTGACATTGTGTTTCCTGTCGGGAGGAAACAGGAAATAGCGTTTCTGGTTAGTTCCTGTAGTTTCCACTAGATGGCAGTAAAGTTACATCAGAAAAACACTTTTTCATGATTTCTGTGGAATGAATGAAAACAGGAAGTCACCTCTCTCTTTTCTTCTTCTTTTTCTTCAGTGTTCCTCTGAACATCACCGGAAGCTTCTACCTTTTCTCCTGACTTCCCCTCCACATTCATCTTTCCATCCGTCTCCTCCTCCTCTCCCGTGGATCTCTGCTCGCCGTCGGCCTCGTTTTTCTCCTCGCTGTGCTTTGACGGATCGTCTTTCTGCTGTTCTTCTGTTTTCTCCTCCTTCTCTCCTTCAGGAGTCGTAGGAGCATCTGACTCGTTTCTGTCCTTTTTCTCCTCTGCTTTACTGAAAACGTCTCCATCACCTTCCCACTCCTCCCCTCCTCCTCCTCCTCCTCCTCCTCCTGTCGTCTCCTCTGATTCGCTGGGGGAGGCACATATANTCCCCTCCTCCTCCTCCTCCTCCTCCTCCTGTCGTCTCCTCTGATTCGCTGGGGGAGGCACATATAGGTGTGTCTGTTTCCTCTGTTGTCACGCCTACTTCCTCCCCGCTGCTGGACTTCCTGTGGCGGCAGGACGGAGGGCGTCGCCGGACGGAGTGGCGAACTCTGCTCTGTGGACAAATGTCTGCAGTTATTTACTCAGTAGCATCGTTCCTAATTTCCCTTCCTTCCTTCCTTCCTTTATTCCTACTTCACCTTTCCTACGTTCTTTCCTCCCTTCACTCCTTTTGTCTTCCTGCCCTTCTTCCCACCTTATTTCTCTTTTGTTTCTTACTTTCTTTACTTACTTTTCCTTTCTTCGTTATCTTTCCTTCTTTCTATCCTTGATTCTGTTTTTCCTTGTTTCCTTCCATCTTCCTCTTTCTTGTCATTCTTTCTGTTCTTCCCCTCAGCTGGAAACATGAAAAGCTCATAAACTGAGATACGAGGTGAACTCTGACAGTAAACTCTACTCTTCTTCACCGTCAGTACTTTGGATACTCAGAGTACATGTACTTTTACTGCATGTACTTTTACTCATGTTTCTGTGATGTTAAGAAAGCATTGCGTCTGATTGGTCGGCGTTTGTACCTTGTTGATGCTGGGCAGTATGGAGCCCTCTGTCACGGTGGGAGGGGCTTCAAAGGAGGTGGGGCCTTCCTCCTCAGTTTGGGGAGAGGCAGGGCTGGTGGAGGTCACGACGGAGGGGGTAGTTGCCGCGGTTACAGGAGCAGAGGAGGGGGTGGAAGTGGGAGATGGAGGAGTGAAAGAAGGAGGGAGCAACCTCAGGCCAGGACTCTTAGGAGAGGGGAAGAGGGCCGTGGGCGAGAGAGCAAGGTTAGCCTAGAGAGAGAGAGAGAGATGAGGGTTATTTTATGGACATTTAAAGTGAACACTTAACGAGAGTAACACTACTAAACAGGATAACGCTGAAGATAAGTGTGTTTTAGCTGCGTTGCTGCTGCAGCTGAATGCGATTCTGTGTCTTTATTATGGCTTTAATCGTGTTCACCTGATCACGTGATCAGGTGAACATTGGATTCATCGTCTTTGTACATCAGCAGCTTCAGGATGTGTTTTATTCTTCTGTAAGTGTTTGTTGTGTCGTTCTGCTCCTCCTTTCGGCCTGGTTCATGTCGTACTGACTGTACAGTAAGAACGGTGGAGCAGCAGTTACCAGAACCGCCAGCAGGGGGGCAGCAGCTTCACACCAGGCTGAGCTCACCTGAAGCTTCTGTATCAGAGCAGAGTTTCTTTTAGCTTTAGCAGGAAGAGGAGAGGTCACACCAGGAGACGTCTGGAACACACACACACACACACACACACACAGTATTTGTGGACTTAAAGGACCATACCGGNGTCTGGAACACACACACACACACACACACACACAGTATTTGTGGACTTAAAGGACCATACCGGTGGTTTTGCATGTTTGAGCCTGCGGACCTCGTGTGATTTAGGAATGACTTTATAGTTTCTCACCTGCAGGTCGTCTTGGTGTGGTTTAGGAATCTGTAAGGAGCGAGGAGGCCGCCGTCTCACCGGTTTATCCTCAAACAAACAAACAAATACATTGATTATATTTTGATCACTAAAAGCTGAAGCTGTTACACATTCCTGTATTGTATAATGACAGTAAAGATGACCTTTGACCTTCTTAACAGATGTAGTTTAGTCTGCTAACTACAGTCTAAAGGACCATACCACTCATTTTGCATGTTTGAACCTAATATATTCAGTTTTCATACATGTAACATTACTGACAATCGTTTCCAAAGCATACTACTGGAACGGTGAATTAAAAATGTTTTTCCTACCTTCCAGACCTCCATTGGTTTCAGTTCATTCTGCTATTAAAATCAACTTGTTGATACTGTAAACGTTCTTGGGATAGGTAATCCATCATCACCAACAAGACGTGTATTCAGGTTTTTTTAGAAGTTATGTAATTTTAGTGTTTAAGCTCAATAAAAAGCGTGGAGTGAATGTATGCCTCCACCGGGGAATATAGTCCCAAAAGAAGACCTGCGTTTATGGAAAAATTTAAAGGACCGTGACTTCATAAGGCTGTGTAACTATTAGCAGGAGAAACATGGATTTTTAAGGTGGGTGTATCACTTGAATATTTGATTTTGAAAGATTAAGAGATTTAGCAAAATATCAGGAAAGCTGAAATACGGTTTTATCCTTTGGGAAATGATTGTCAGTAACATTACATGTATGAACACTGAATATATTAGGCTCAAACATGCTAAATGGGTGGTATGGTCCTTTAATCCTCCACAGGATTAAACCTTTAATAATCTAGACGCATGACTGCTTCTTGTTTCTATAACGGTATAGAAAGAAAGAAATCTTTAAACTTTTCTGAAAAAATACAGAAAATAATTCAAAAACTGATAAACTATTGACTAAGAGTTATTTATTTTCAACTTAAGCCTAGAAAATTCTAGAAAGTAAAACAAGTCTAAAACAAGGAAATCTATTTCTAGGAAAAATCTGACAAAAAAATCTAGAAAAATAAAAATGTTTACATTTTTTTAATGAAATGAAAATTGCTCCATGTTTATGCAATTAATTTTGATTGAATCCTTCACATTTGCTCTTAAACAACGGCAAAACGCCTCTTTTGTCTGGATTTTCAAAAACTAAAATGTATTTACAGCAGCTTTTAAACGACCAATGAAAGACAAATTCAATAAAAAGTAAAACAATAAAACCAGCTTCATACAAACAAAATGCTCTCATGTTTTCAGATGGTGGATAAAAGGCTTTGCTTTTTGGTTTTTAACACACACACACACACACACACACACACGGAGAGAGAGAGATAAAGTACACAAAATCACTTCCTGCATTTGCCTCATTTCCTGTTTCACTTCTTCCTGTTTTTGCAGCATGTCGACACATGGACACAGGAACATGTAGACATAAACGTGGTGCGTGCGTGTGTATGCGTGTGTGTGTGTGTGTGTGTGTGTGTGTGTACATCAATAATAACAGAAAATATGTCCACTCTAAACACCGTGTATTTCAAAATATGAACAAAATCCATTTCGTTTTTATGTTTAATTTATTCTAAAGGCTCGTTTGCTTCTGCATGTTTTAGATTTAAATACAAATCCTGTATTTTTCTAATTTACAGCAGAAATATATTGATTATTTTGTGATTGATCAATTATTTTTAACTGTTGAAACTCCTAAATGGACCAATTTAACGACGACATCAAACAGGAAAGCAGCGTCTGACGTTTGCTGTGTTACTGAACGTGGCTAAGCTAGCTTTCTTCCTGTTTGAACAGACAGCGGTGGAATGTTCTGGAATGGTTAGTGGAGCGTTAGTGGAGCGTTAGTGCTCAGCATCTTTAGCCTCACCGCGTCTGTCCCAGCGGCGGCGTCCTGGGAAGCTGCAGACGGTTTGAACTTTCCCGCCAGTTCAGCCACTGAGCGCCGGGACGGAGCCTCGTTCTAAAAGGAAGAAAAAACAGAATAAATATCCAAGTATTTAAATCATCCAAAAATAAACTAAAAGAGAGGAAGAGTTCTGCTGAAGGACTCGCTCCGTTTCTATGGTGACAGCATACTTCCATGACCAGCAGCAAACATGGCAGCACTGTAAACTAACGCTGGAACGCCGGGAATCAAAAGCTGGAAGAACCAGAAAAATCAGGAGTAAGATTAGAAAGGGTGCAGTGAGGATGATGATGGTGATGATATGATGATGATGAGGATGGTGATGATGATGTGATGATGATGATGGTGATGATAATGATGATGTGATGATGATGTGATGATAGTGATGATGATGATGTGATGATGATGGTAAGGATGATGATGTGATGATGATGATGGTGATGATGATGTGATGATGATGTGATGGTGAGGATGGTGGTGATGATGATGATAGTGATGGTGAGGATGATGATATGATGATGGTGATGATGATGATGGCGATGATGGTGATGATGTGATGGTGAGGATGGTGATGATGATGATAGTGATGATGGTGAGGATGATATGATGATGGTGATGATGATGATGGTGATGATGATGGTGAGGATGATGATGATGGTGATGATGATGGTGAGGATGATGATGATGATGAGGATGATGTGATGATGATGGTGATGATGATCATGTGATGATGGTGATGATGATGATGGTGATGATGATGGTGAGGATGATGATGGTGATGGTGGTGATGATGATGGTGGTGATGGTGAGGATGATGATATGATGGCGATGATGATGATGATGGCGATGATGATGATGATGGTGAGGATGATGATGGTGATGATGATGGTGATGATGATGATGTCAGTCAATCAATAAATCAATTTATTTAAAGTGCAAAATCACCATGCATCATGGTCCCGATACACTTTACAGTAAAGGTA